>WAAG01085779.1:13569-31519 GCA_013390105.1 Tichodroma muraria | reverse complement strand
TCTTACACAACCATTTTAAATCCCCTGACCATTTTGACCCTGACCAATCCAAAACCCTTTACAGAATCCCCTGACTGTCCAGGAAGCACCTCAGCTGCCTGCCGGGGTGGCCAGCAGCTGCCTTTGATTACAGCTGGGTTATGTTTTTCAAAGGGTTACTTCCACCCCACACCCCCAGTCTCAGGTCAGGGGGATGCCAACCACAGGAGAAGGAGACAGTGGACAAAGAGCTCAGCCTTGTCTCATTGGGCTGATAAATGCACTCCCTCTGCCCCCACCTGATCTCTGTGACCTGCTGATGCAGAAATCAAACAGTCATTGGCAACAACCCATGTTGGCCTGAAAGCCACAGATTAGCTTCTGAGAAAACCTGATGTAACTTTTCATTCTCATTCCCAAGTCTAGAGGGAAGACACCCCCTCACACACCTCCTCCCTCCCCTTGGTTAAAGGATTTCAATTTCCACTTAGTCGGTGATGGTGATGGTGGATGTGATACATGTACTTGAATGGATATGTTTAATGTGGGCCAGGGAAGAGCTGTTCTCCTCTCCAGGATGCTTCATCCTTATTTTCCCACTGAGATTGTGCATATGCACAGCACTGGCTTTTCAGAGAAGCTGAACCAATGGGAGCTGTAAAACTGCAGCTTGTGTTTCAGCCCATATGTACTTTGATTTCATGGTAGAGAAAGAAAGAATATCCCTTCTATGATGTAAGCAATATATTCTCAAGTGCTGGTTATGCTATGTTATGTTATCTTACATGTTATCAAAAGCTAAATACTGATTTTTGCCAAACTGGTTTAAGTCCAGCCTTTCTCTACTGGCTTTGGGGAAGGCAGTTTGGATTTGTCACATTGATTTAGTTTCAAAGCAATCATGTCTTCACACTTCCAAAGTAATTACATTTAATCTCATCAATATGAACCAAGTATGCAAGCAATGCAGAAACACTAAGAAATGGGGGAAGTCTACCTTGAAAGTGCAGCAAGACCTGCCCTTATCATCCCAGGACATACAAATTAGTTTCTTTTCCAACTCATTTAACCTTGGCCAGTGACATTTTGCCTCAGTTTGCTTCACTTCCAAGAATGCATCCAGTTCCTCTCTTGATGCATGACTAAGGCTCTCTTCTATTTCTGACTCTGTCGACTGGGTAGTATCCCAGCCCCTTCTCATTGTGTAATTCTGCCTCAGTTTAAATATATTATTCCCCTTTTGCTTTCAAATGAGTTATCTCAGAAATAGCATTGGCATCACGATGTCCCGTCAGCTTTCAGCTTTCTGTGTGCCTTTCCTAGCCAAGCTCTAACTGCTGATTTAACTCTGCCTTACACTCCCAGAGCCCATGAGACACACAGGCAAGAGGGAAGGGGAGACCCAGCTGCTCTTTAACATGAACAGCTCAGAGCTCAGCTGAGTGGTGCCAGCGCTGAGAAGCTGCAGAGATGCCTACAGCTCAGCCTCAGGGGCGCTTCGTGCTGCGGACACGAGGCACCCATGAGCTCCTGCAGCTGATGCACCTGCTGTGCTCAACACTTGGAAGCAAAACGTGCCACTGCTGTTATGTTCGTCCTTTGGTGGCAGCTGGAACTCAGAATTGTCCGAAGGACATTTGATGGAGCAGCAGGAGGATGAGCAAAATTGTCTGTGACTAAAGGGGCTTCTAAGACAGGCTGCTGGCATTGGCCCTGTAATGACAGCAAATCTGGTCTAGAGGTGCCTTTGTTTCAGTATAAAGCTCTTAAAAGGGCTAATTACAATGAAACCAGACAGATTGTTGAAAATTAAACCCACGGGCTGTGCATAGTGATGTTACCTCCATAAGGAGATAACCTGTGTCGTGCTGAGCGTCGGGTCTGCTGCGAGCGGCACGCGATGAGCTGTGTGTCCTCCGCATGTGCGTGAGGGGCAGAGCAATTCATTCCTTCTGCTGTTCATTCTTGCTTAGGAAGTGTGAGGAGACACTATGATTAGTGCTAATCTGTTTTAAATGGAGCCCGGTGGACCTTAGGGGATCAGTGCACATATTCCAGCACAGTGGGCTGTACGAATTAAGCATCATTATGTAGCGTGCAATTATGCAGATGTGTAGTGTTTCCATAATGCTTTTCTGTTTTAGAACAAACTGTATAAATCTCTAGGTTTCCTGCAAAAACGTCCATTTTTGCTATCACTGCCAGCTTACCAGGCTGTTCTGTCATCTGCTCAAAGCTTGTTAGGGCTTTGGAGTGCTGTGCAGAAAAATCCCTCGGTGAGATGTGTGTTGTGAATTACAGTCCTGACAGCCATCAGAGGGTGCATGCTGAGGTGTAGCATTGATATTTATTTGGGAACAGATGTCATGGCTATTAGCCAGGACATAACTTTGTTGTGTTAGATGTTGGGGGAAAAAAGTCCTGCCCCTAAGAACTCAGTTCCTATATAGCAAGTATTAAAAATATTTAATATTTTAAATACAGTTAGAGGAATAAGTAGAATAAAACTGTGGGTGGAGGTAACGCTGTAATGACTTATTTTCCCTGAACTGAAGAAAACATTTCCAAACAAAGGCTAATTTATATGTTTACTTTAAATGGGGTTTAAGTATCCTTTTTTATCCCAACATTTTTACACTGAAAACCTTAGCTATAAAAGAATTTTATTTTGCTTATACACTGATAAAGGTGTTAAGTGAGAATTCTTAAACCATTTTCCTGCTCTGTAGAGTCATGGGAATGTAACAACACCATATTTAAAAATCTTCTTTCCTCTTCCTGGCAAGATTCTTAATTCCAGTGGAGAATGACAACATCTCCTTCTGCTTTGTTAGTGTCATGCATGCATGTGCCTCCTGTTAGTTGCAGGATGACTTCACACCAGACACAAATGGGCAACAACAGGCAAAGCCAAAATAAGGCTCTGTTTATGTTGATAATAGCTTTCTTCTGTGCTTTGTGTGCTCCTTCTAGGGCAGAAGCTAATTGCAGTTTTGGACCAGTTTGCAGCTGGTCATCTGCTCGGATGGCCTGAGATGTCATGGTGTGCTGCAAGGTTAAAATACGTACAGATTCTCCCAATGCCGTTTGCAGAGTGAACAGCAGCTGGCTTGGCAGAGGTTTGACGCTCCAGAAGTCCTGCAGTGGCTCCTGTGCCAAGTGGGGATGAGCATCCAAGAGTTAAGCCACACATTTTTGTTCATCCTCTCCGTTCTTTGCGTGTGCAGCAAGATGAAGCTTGCCTCACTACTTGCTTTTCTAAATTAAGATATCTCCTGGCAGGGCACCACTCAGGAGCTCACAAGAGCACTGCTTGAAACGATGCACTCCTGCTGGCTGGGAGGAGCAGGGGGCTGCTGGGCATTCAGACACGCTCCCTGCAGTTACCTGCTCATGCTCTCTGCACCTTGATGCCAGCACAGGGAAATGTGGAGAACTCTGCCCAGAGTCTACCACTTCTGTAAGCAATGGAATTCAGTCTTCAAAATTAAAGCCCAGGTAAGAAATTAACACTACATAGTGAGTATCTGTGAAGCATGTGGATGGGGAAAAAATTACCCAGGGCCCATGAGCCTCAATCCTTCACTCTGGTTACTGATGAGGAAAGAGGAAGAAAAATCATGACTTTCCCTGACCTACTTCCACAAGAAAGGAGTGGTGCCTTTCTTTGACTCACCAGATTAGTTCATCTTCCAAGAAAGAAAGAAAGAGAGAAAGAGAAAAGAGAGAGAGAGAAAAGAGAAAGAGAAAAGAGAGAGAGAGAGAGAAAAGAGAGAGAAAGAGAAGAGAGAGAAAAGAGAAAGAGAAAAGAGAGAGAGAAAGAGAGAGAAGGAAAGAAAAGAAAGAAAAGGAAAAAAAGAAAGAAAATAGAGAAAGAAAAAGAAAGAAAGAAAGAAAAGAAAGAAAGTAATTTCAAATCTTGTAGCCCTACTGGGGAAGCTCCTGGGGATTTTTACCCCACACAGAAGAGCAGTGGGCTCTGCATGTCAACATTGATGACAATCCAACAGGCAGCACAGAGAGCAGAGGCTTGACTCATCACCAAGGATGCAAGAACAGTTCTTTGAACCCACTGCACTCATGGCAGCATCTTTCTTGGAGAGGTGATTCATCAGTGAGGAAGCCCAGGATGAAGTATGGACACCACCTTCCCAAAGGGGACAGCTGTGATCTCTTACATGAACTCCTCCCCTGACTGTAGTAGCACTGACAGTGACTTGCTGCTTCTGGGAACGAGCCACATGGTGCAGATCTCAGGGACTGGCCTCCTCACTGCCAGTTCAGTTTTGGATTGCTAAAGCTGAGCCACTACGTTAATGTCCTCTCATAATAGGTCTTTGTCAAAAAGGGCTTGCAGACAGTTTAATGGGTCTTTCTCAGGAGCCATAAAGATTGCAGGAGGATTTTTGGAAGGACCTAAGGCTTTTGTGTTTTTCATGCTGGAGAAATCTGATGTGTGTTTCATCCACCTGGTCCAGGAGTGTCACACGCCCTGTGGTCCAACCTTGACTACATAAGGCGACAGCACCAAAAAATTGGTCCAATTTGAATCAACATTTCTGCTATGAGTAAACTAAACATTTCAGGGGAGATTCTGATAACCCACTGAGATTTGAGGGGGACCACAGGTAAACCTCAAAAAGGGTCACCAGCCCTAGACAAAGAACTGCAAAAGTGAAGGGTCGGAAAGAAACTGTGTGTGTGAGGAAATAAGGGAAAATATATGTATCAGGGAACCAAAAAGTTTTGAGTGTTTGTAGCAACTTTCAAGTGATGGACAGTCCCAGTGGGTGACTTTGAGCTTTAGGCATCTTCCTCATGAGTTGTGGTGAAGTTTGAAGGATGGAGAAGAAAGGAGGAGCATGTATGACAAACTCTGTGAAAACACGGATGAATTATATAGAGGCATACATCCAACATGAAGACAATGAAGAGCATTTGAAGGGCAAATAAATAAGAGATCAGAAAGAGTGAGTCTTGAGAAAACATAAGGATTAGAGAAAGCACAAGGACTGTTGAAGGATGCAACCCAGGGCTCTAAGTACATCAAAACATCCTTGGCTCCAAAATTTTCTAATCTGGAGATGGTGGCTGGGAGAGCACTCAGGGGAAATATTGTATGTGCTTACCCTGTGTTCATACTTTTCCCCAGGCATTTTGCTTTTGCCCACTGTTGGAGACAGGAGCTAGATGGACCTTTGGCCTGGCCCAGCGTGGCTGCTCTTCTGTTCTTGTGTTCTCGTATTGTGAAAGAGTTGGAGTCCTTGTGGTAAGTCTTGCGTTCTTTAGCACAAGCTGCAGGACAAAGCATGCTTATCATGGTGCCATTGCTGAGTCAGACACAAAGGGGTCTTGCTGACATTCCACATTGCTTTGCACACAACATGCTGAGCAGATTGTGAAGAAAAGACTCTGCATTTCCCGAAAACAACTGGGCTCTTCACCCAGACGACTCTTACGTAGGTACAGCAAATTTTCTCCTCCTGCAGCCAGGCTGCTCCAGCTTCAGGCTATAGAAGGGTGGCAGCAGCAGATTTCTCTCTAACAGAGCATGTTTTGGTTTAGCATCCAGGGTGTTGTATTGCTGGGGCTGCCTGGAGAGTCTCTCTGGGGCATTCCCCTCACCTCTGTCCCACTGCAGCCCAGTAGCCTCTGCTCTTCAGGCTGTTGCCTACAGTGTGCTTGTGAGGCTGCTTTTGTCCTCTGAGGGGATGAAGGTGTTGGCAGGTCTTCCCATTTCTCTCTTTGCTTGCATCTCAGCAGCTGGTGACAGGAGAACTTTCTGAGCCTCTCTACTGGATGCTTTGGCTGCCTTGCTCCTCCCCCACTTCTTTGGCTCGGCAGTCCCAACTCTCTTGTGGTTGTAATTATCTCCATGAGTAGTTCTATCCTCTCTTGCCTATCAGGGCTGGCATTACCAGGAGGGGTCCCCATTTTCCCAGAACACTGTGGCACTTTTAAAAAATAAGTATCTCCCAAGGACATGAATCTCCTAAGAGATGCACTCACCTTTTTCCTTTTTACTTATTGCTTTTCCTGGTTTATTCACTCCCATGGTGAGAATGGCAATATCCTTTTTTTTTTTTTTTGCACAGTGTTTTTTTTTCCCCCAATATTTTATCATTTATCATATTTATCAGGTAGGAAGAGGGGAGGAATTTGTAGGTAGTGAGGAGGGGAATTTGCTTCCAGAGTGAATGAGAGGAGGGTCAGAGTTCCAGAGCAATGTTTATACACACGTACAGTCATTTCTTGCTCAGTGTATGCATACGTATGCACATGAACTACATATGTTAATAATATATTTTCTCTAAGGTCAATGTTGTTCTCTCAAAGCCCAGACCCCACTTAGGGGAGAAACAAGCCTTGCCAATAAATGGATTCAATTTAAAAGAAACTAGGTGGAAATAATGATGAGGAAATGAGAAAAATAAGCTTTTGATGAAATAATTAATGACTAGTTGTGACACAATCTCACAGCAGCAATCCAAGGCTCAGGGAGATCAGAGGAGACAACTTACTGCCAGACAATGCTTACTATGCAAAGCCAAGTAGCCTCCTGTTTGCAATTTAAAATCATATCCATATACATGAACTGCAGTTGGTGGTGGCTTGTTTGTTTTAAACTCTCTCCTAACAGAGTAACAGCCCTCCCTTCACGTTCCATCTGAAAGGAGAGCAGACCAGAGGTTCCGAGCAGCTATGTAGCATTTCAGACAGATCCAGCTCTCAGGCAGCTAAAGCCAGGAAATGAGTGTTTCAATATGTGTGAATTATTTTACGGCCATCAAACTCAACAGAGCTCTGCTGCTCACAGATCTGGTCCAAAAGACTGAAACCAGTAATTCTTAGATGGGGGTGTCTGGGCTAGGAAGGTCTTCTGAAGAGTCTGCAAAAGGTGCCCAGGAAAAGCAAGCCTTCTGTCAGCAGGCTTGCATTTGCTGTCACCAAGTCCTCACCCCCAACAGGGGGGTTGGCAATATTTTTATGAACCCACAAGTGGACAAAGAAGTGAAACACTTGGCACAAAATACTTTTTGCAGAAGACTCAATTCCTCCCTCAGAGATGATGTTCCTTACACCAGCCATGCTGAGCTGCGGGTGGCAGTGGGTCGGTTCGGCTGAGAAGTGGCTTTTGAAGAAAATCTTGCTGTTGTCCCCACTCACCCAAATCTGCTTCCATGGCAGCATGGTCTTAGCAGTGCAAACTGGATTGCTCTGCCCAAAAGCACTTCAGGAGCGCACCAGATGGGCTGTGACTGCTAGTGGGGGTGTTCAGTCTGCATAGCCAATCTGCAGACGGTCTGAAACCACCAAAATCACTGCAGTAGAGACACAAGGATGGCCACACGATGCATTCACAGCACAATCTGCTTCTTTGCAAGACATTGCCTGTCATTCCAGAAGAGCCACTGCCACCATCCTTTGCTCAGCTCCTGAGACAAAGGTTGTGGAGGTGCAGAGCCATCATCTCCCTGCTCAGCTCGGGGGTTTGCTCCTTCCACTGGGCTGCTCTGCACATCTGCCATCCCAAGCTGATTAGTGGAGGAAGGCATGTTCGGAGACAGTCCACTCCTAATCACTTCCAGAGGTCCTGTTTCCAACTTGGTCAAGACACTGCTGAGTCATTTTCATGCAGAATGAGTTATGGCTGTGTTTAAAACCTCTTTATTACCCTTCAGTAATCCAGAGCTCAATCTTGCGTTTTTAATGCTGCTCTTCTAAAGAGCAGATTTATATGTAAAACACTTTACACTTTGATTTCCTCCTAAATAATAACTAACGTTGTTCTTATGAGTGCTTTATGACATTAGCTAACTAGTCCTGACAACACCCTGGTTTTACATATGCACAGCAGAGAGCTTGGATGAGCTTCTTAAGTCTGATGTTTTCAATTCTCATGATTTTATTGTGAGTCTAGGGTGGGCTTTTTCTTCAAGTCACAGCTTCTGGAAGCACACAATCACATGACTTTCTCACTTTTCTCTTTTTTTTTTAACAATAAATTTCAAATTCTTCCAGTTGCAGGGGAAAGCCCGAAAATGTGATCCTAATGCATTACAAGGCTCGGAAACCAGATGCCAAATGAGAAGCCAAACCATGTTGCCATTTTTAAATATCCAAAGCTTTAAGGTAGTCCAAGTATGCTCTGGGTCTTCACCCATGTTTTCTGAGTTTGGAAGGGCTCACCAGAAAGTAAAGCTTCATGTTTCATGGACACAGAGACAAATAAAGCCTTCAGGGGTGCTAATATTCTCCATCTCCCCTCTCTTGCTTACTTTTTTCTGATTTTCATCCTGCATGTGATGTGCTTCCCATATTGAGAGTAATCACATTCCTCACAGTGGTAAAGAAAAACACACAAATCTTTGCTGGAACAGAGCAGATTTTAAATCAAAATTTTACATACAAGTAATGTCAAGGTTTTAAACTCTTCCATCTGTTATTGTATGCTTGTAGAGTGCACTTTGCATCACGCTGGGGGAACAGTTCATGGCTCTCAAGGCTACTGTAACACAACAACCATTGCTGCTACTGGTGCTTCTACCACCAGTAATGCAGAATAGTCAAGCAGACTTTGTGATTGTGTTTATGTGCTTAAAAGGTTGCAAGAAAGCCTGCAGTAAGCTTTCCTTTTGCTATGGCACCGCAAGCCAGCTTTTTCTACGTTGTAAAAGGAGCTGGACAACAAAAAAAATGAATGACATACTGATTTTATGCTGTAGATTTTATGTTTCATTTAGTTCATTATTGGTTTTATATGAACCATTTGATTTCCCCCATTATTTCTTGCTGACACAGTTACAGATTAGAGACCGTAGGTAGCTGAGCTGACTTTGGGGCAGTGATTTGGATTTCTCTCACTTTGAGTCTTAGTTTTTTAGTCCTGTGTAGTGCTTGCTGCTCTGTATGGGAATCTAATGTTATTTTAATTACTCCATGCGTGTATTTCTTCTTTCGCTGTTAGAAAATCTCTGTTAGGCTTGGAGGCCAGAGCTTTCCCAAAGAAAATATTTCCTAGCCTGGTAATCTTGATACAAGATAGTCTTGATATTTATTATAAACCACCATTTCTTCATTTTCTTCCATGGTTTCCACACAAATATTTCTGTGACTCCCCAAACAAACCCCTTGTTTCTCCAAGTTGGACAGTTGCCTCCCTCTCACTTCTGCTCATCTGAACAATATTTTTTTCCCCTTTAAGCATTTTAATCATGCTTGCTGTTTTTTAAACCACTGTCCCTGTTTGCCCACAAGTTTACATGCTGAGTAGAAAAAAAAACATTTCACAGGTAGAATCAAAAGAAGCAGTGGTTTCCTTTCTGTGGTGGCCAGTTAATATGTTAGCACACCTTCACATGTCAGACTGCCAGCAGAAGCCACAAAGGAGCTCCCTGTGCCAGGCACATCACTCTATTGAAAGAGCTGATGGGAGGGACAATTGCCTGCTTCAAGTATTGACCACAAACTTATTTAGACAGGTTTTGTCTAGGAATCTAAGAATTCCTGTGCTGCAGTCTTCCTTGGACCAATTCTCTGCCCACTTCCCTTGCTTATCTACATAAGTAAGGTTGCTTTAATTTTGCAAATGTCCTCTATTTTTGTTCCAGTTTGGAGTGTTCAAAGCCAGACAACCCTAGTTTATGTTTACTCTTGTTAAAGGCAGTCTATTCTACAGGCACAGCAGAACCAAACCAAGACAGGGTGCCATTCACTAAAGAGTTGGACTTGATGATTTTTGTGGGTCCCAGAATATTCTGTGTATTGAAATTTTACACTGAGAAAGCGAGCAAGACTCCAGTTGATGAATTTGCTAATATCAAAGGAGTGAAATACTATCGGGCACAAGACAACCAAGAATAGGTCCTCCCCAGCAAGGAGCCAACTCCCTGCTAGACCCTTTGCTCTCACTTCCAGCTGTAACTTCCAGCTCCCCTTCCAAGAGGGAAAGAGTTGCTGTCGAGCTGAGCTGCACGGTGGTGCTGTGACAAGGTGCCTTGGCAATGCTTTTGCAAAGTCAGCATCCAAGTAGGAGCAGGCTAACATGTTTCTTAGACAATACATGGCAAGGAGGGAGGGATTTATATGGGAATTGTATAACTGTGCTGAGGGGTATGAGATGGATGGGCAGCCTAGCTAAGGAGATGGCTGGCATATGCAAGGTCAAAAGCTGACTCAGTAGGATCATAGGAAATATCTTGCTGAACCAAGGAATGGAAAAGAGACACATACAGTACTGATTCAGCTGGCTGTTCTCCTCTGTGTCATTCCTTGATAGATTTACCATGTAGTTTTGGTTTGGTTTCCCCTCTCCAGTCCTTTAGAGAGCGATTCCTTTTGTGATGATTTAACACACACCTTACAATATAGCAACTCAAGATAGTGGATTGAAAGATTTGTGTTGCTGATTCTGCAACAAACGCGTCGAGTGCCAAATGTGCTTTCAATAACTTCCCGCATCAAGCTGAGCTAGTTGGTAAAAGGCATCTTCAAACAAACCCCTCAGTCATACCCGGGCCTGTAGATTTGATCTACTGTCTTTCATTCCCTGCTATTTAGTGCAGAGGCAGTTTGTTCCACTTACAGCTTTGCTCCTCTACCAACTATTGAAGCTGCTTAAATAAGCTGCACTCCGGTACTTGGACATTGACCTGTGTTTTACTTGTTTGTTTAGTGAAACTGCCACATAACTGACCCAGCAGAGTCAGGAGCTACAAACAAACTTTGACTGCAGAGTGTGTGTTGGGTTCAGCTCCCACCTTGACACAAAGCCTTTGCTTTCTGGAGGAGCAGACACCCTCTGGAGCACCTCAGCACAGCGCACACCAACTTCCCTTCAGTAAAGCACAGCCAGAGAAAGGCAGCAAAAAGTCCTATGGCATGCAAGGGTGGTTTGTTCTTCTTTGGGTTTGAGTTTTTTTGGGGTTGTTTTTTTTAAATTTATTTTAAAGCATGTGTGATTAACTTACAAGCTGTTTATATTAATGTGCTTCAGTATTAGGCTGCTTCATGCCTATATGGTATATAAAGCTGCTGTGAACAGATTGGCCTATGATCTCATTTATGTCACTGTAAATCCAAAATGACTCACTTGAAAACAAAACTTACAGTAAATCTCCATTAATGTTCCTAATAATTAATTTGTCCTATGTTAGGTTTCAGTTCCTTACACAGGAAAATGCAAGTAGTTTGGGTTTTTTGAGGCAAAATTATTTGCTAAGGCTGTAAATACTTAAATTCATCTAAATATTGTAGTATATAAATTCTGTTCTATTGAGTATTTCAGTCTGAACAAACAGGACTTACATTGAAAATGTAATATAAAGATCTTAATCTCTAGCTCAAACTATTAAAAGGAGTCCAACTTAAGTTGACAAAGAAAATAGTTATGGTATCAATTCTGTGGTCTGTTGCAAACAAGTGACAACTGTAACTGCCTGGTTAATATCAATGCCAGGAAATGACCACCATCAATTTTACAAAGTTAGCAATGCCTTTCAGAAATAAGTCTTTCAGGAACTCGTGGAGGCTTCTTATGACTTGGAGGAGCTTTCATCAGGGACTCGTCGGCTTGGACAAATTGACAAATCTTTAAAACTATATGTTTGCACCAGTAAATTCATTCAGAGTCATTTTTCCTAAAGAGCTTCCCTGCAGGGGAGCTATTATACATGCTCTAGCCTGAAACTTGAGCTGGCCAGAGAGTGGAAATTGTGTTTCACAGACAATTTTGAGATTTTGAAATTTGTTTTCATTCCAATTCAAAACAAAACCTCAAAATGTTGAAATTCTCCACAAAGGAAAATTCTACAAAAATAAATAGTTTAGGCTTATTTAGATCATTATAGCTTTTTGAAATGCATATACTGTATAAAATAAAGAACTCTAAATGTTTTATTTTTAAAAATGTCATTTTTGGGTTTTTTTCCAGAAAAATAGTTGGTAAAATGATAGTTTCACAAGCATTTTGATTGTGACAGTATGACATTTTTGGAGGAAAGATGCTACATTAGATAATTCTCCATCTGAAGTCCATTAGAGTTCCTATTGCCACATTGTCCAGACCTTTTGTTGTAATACAAAAACTCTACAAATAGTCTAGTGCCAGAAGGTCTGCAATGCTGCTGCTTGTGGGCTTCTTGTACATTTGTGCTATGGCAAGACCTAGAAGGTCCACATGGGTGTCTCTGTCCTTGGCAAGGTGTGAGCAGGAAGGAATGAGCCCTGTTTCTGAAAGAGCTCTCAAGGTGTGGGAGAAATAGCTTGCAGTTGCTCTTGCTGCTGTCAGGCCCCCAAACACAAGAAATCCTCTCCCTGTCAGGAGAGCCAGCAAACAAACCAGCACTGGGCATTAGTGCTGGCTCCTTTCACTGAAAGGAAATGACCCAAAGAAGGAAATGTGCCCCTTCTCTGTCACTAACAGAGCAAAGTCCAAGTGAACAGACTCTAGGACCCTTCAACATATACCAGTGTCAACAGCCTGTATCCCACAGGTCAAAAGAGACAGTGGTGACATGCTTTCAATGCCTCTGCTGAATTTTAGAAGACTTGCGCAGTCCCAGGGTTATCCAAACAGAAGGGAGTCTCATTTTTCATCATTTGATCTGTTTGACACCAGGACCAGACGGAGGATGCCTCACAAACTGGTGACTACCCAAAGAGGAGCTTTAGGTAATAACGTGAGTGTTGGCCACACTGCACTGCATCAGTACAGCAGCATGGCAGAGAGGGCTGCACTGTATTCAGAGCAAAGGCAGAAGAGCAAATGCTCTCCTGTACCAGCTGCCCTTTCACCCCTCCTTAGGGACCTGGGCAAAATGGATGGAGCTAAAAGACTTTACATGTGCTGCTGCCTCTTCGCTTCTGATAAGCAAAACATTTGGGTTGCTAGTAATGACAGAGGCAGGTGAAGAGGTTATTGGATGACAAACCTGTTCACACAGGTCTAGTGAGATTCCTGCCCTGCGTGCTGTGCCCAACAAGAAGGAGCAGTGTTTGAGTCCCTATTGTATGTACACAAAGCCAGCATGTTGTCTGCAAGTGGGACATTCAGGCTTGGAGGGTAATTCTGGAATATGTTTTTCTCCTTGGGATATTTCTGAACTGCAGTCACTAGAAAGTGTCACGTAGGAGTCACCCTCATTTGCTGAAAACTTGGTAGAATGTCTGTACAATATTATGGCCATCAAACTCTGTCTTAACCTAATTGGTTGCATGTGGGATTAATTGCTTTAATATAAAGAGCTGAACGCACTGAAGACCTGGCAGACATTGTGGAGAAGATCAGAGAAGGTCAGATAAAAGGCCAAGTGTAGCTTTAGTAAGAGCAATTGTAAATTGTTATTTCTTCAATGGAAGGGCTCTTGCCAGCTCCAGGCTGGGGCTGTGATCCTCAGGATATAGGCTTAGACAGAGCCTGCCCGTTGCAGCCATGTCCATCCTCTCATGGGAGCATTATGGTCCAGGCAGCTGCATGGTTTCATCTTCATCTGGGGCCAATAATTCAGTGTGATGAGCTCAAAATGCTTCAGTCCTCTGGGAAGTAAAAATCTCCCTTGAGAAATTTATAAATTAAGTGTCTTAAACTATTGTCACAAACTCCATAAAAGCGTCAGGAGAGAGGCACCAACCTTCCTGGTAACACTGCCACCCTGCCATCTCCCGAAAGACCATAACCACGGCAAAGCTGTTCCCGGCACGTTGTGCCCACACACAACAGCCCCACTCAAAGGCCAAGAATTCACTGCATTGTAAAGAGGAGCCATGGCAGTTCAACTCCAAGCATCCAGGCTGCAGAGCCCCCAGTGCCTCGCACAGGACCTCACTTATCTTCAGAGGCCTCTGGCACGGAGCTGCAGGGCACAGCCCCGCCCTGCTGTGCTGTCAGGTGCAGATCCATTTGGGGCTCACCAGATAGAATTGATAGAATATTTGCGTTAAGGTGAGATAGATTTCTAGATGAAAAAATGCCATGAATTCATTTTCCCACCAGCCATTTGTATCAGCTGTTCTTTGTTGGTTTAGTGCCATCTCAAAGCCCTGCCTAGTGCTCAGAAGCAGTGAGCATCGCTGAGTCTGGACCAAGATGGTTTTGGTGTTTCGGTGCAGATCTTCAGCAAACGTCCTGAAGCAGAGCAAAACCTCAGCCCCTGCTGGGGCACAACAAGGAGAGGCTGCCCCTCCTGCAGGGCTGCACATTACCTGGCCAAGGGCTTATACAAGATCCAAAAAGCTTCTTCAAGGCTCAGTCTGTGTGACGAGAGATGCAAGACAGAGCTCATTGAGCAGCACAAGATGTTGCCATTAGGCACGCACAAGGCAAAGGATCAAGTCCAGCACCTGAGCTTCATTTAAATTTTTGCTGCCATGGCTACAATGGTCAGGGAGAGAAAGGTAGTGCACCTCTGAGCAGCAGGCCTATGCAGGCAAGAAGCCTGGTGTGAGTAGCCAGGTCTCCTTTGTGTCGTGCACCCCTCTAGCAGGCTGGGGATGATCGCATGGGAGCCCTCTCCAGCACGAGCCTGCCCTTACCACATCGGCATCTTCAGGCTTCCAGGGTGTCCCTAACCAAGACAAGGCAAGGCAAGGAAGACTGGAGAGTCCCTCATGAAGAAATTTGCCTGCATCTCTGCTTCTTGACAGCAGCTCCCAGTGAGGCTGCAAAGGCACAAGGACCAGATGCAGAAGCAGAATCTTGTCAGAGATCAGATTTGATCTGCACCAGATTCCCAAATATCTTTGGGCGTCTTCCCATCTTTGCACAGGGCTCTGTATCTGGCCCTGGACACTTTAGGACCAGTCTTCCCTGACGGGATCTGGATGAATTATAGTATTCTGTTACATGTACAAATCAGGGTTAGCAAATTAGAACAGACTGAGTTATGGTATTAGATGAGGCTGCAATTGCACGCTTGCTTTTTGCTGCTGCCTAGTCGGAGAGGGCACTGACACAAAGTGAAAAGCTTGGCAGCATGTGAGAAGGGCACCTGGCTGGTACTGTGTCTGTGTCCCTACCCAATGCCCCTCAAGGTTCTGGGAGATAAAGGTCAGATGGACTAGAGTCATTTAAGCACAAGCACACCTGACTGAAATAATGAGAACATTTTAAAGCCTTTTATTTCCTTAAATAACAGCGTGTATTTCGGCACCTCTAAAAGGGCTATGCCTACTTGGCACTCTCCAGCCTGCCATGGCTCACTG
Organism: Tichodroma muraria; assembly: GCA_013390105.1. Taxonomy (NCBI): domain Eukaryota; kingdom Metazoa; phylum Chordata; class Aves; order Passeriformes; family Sittidae; genus Tichodroma; species Tichodroma muraria. The sequence goes on along the minus strand of WAAG01085779.1, from coordinate 16,339 downwards.
AGAGCCTATCTCAGGACTCATGGCAGAAGCCAGGACTGGTGTTGAGCACTCCAGAAATTCCTCTCTAGCTCCAGTTCTGTTTGTTTTATTATCTTTGCAGAGCAAGTCATCTAGCAGTCACTTTCTGAAGGGCCCCGTACTAAAAAACACCAAACACTCCATGGTACTAAGTGGTGACTCAAAGCGGTGTTATTTTTCCCCAGGATGTTTGGGGAAGTCAAGGCACAGTGGCTGGAGTGTCCCTGTGACCTGTGCTTGTGACTTTCAATGGCTTCCAGAGGCTTTGACCTTCTCAGCACAGGGCCACAGAGATGGCAGTGCCTCCGAAATGCTGAGAGAGAATTCCATTATGAACAGCATCCATGGGCTTGTCATTCCTTTTTTTAATTAGCATTTCACTAATTAGTACTAATTTAGCAAACGAATGCCATGATTAGCTTGATTAGGACTAGAATGAAGGGGGAGGCGTGGGGCATTGAGGAGCCTGCTCTGGTTTAAGAGAGGAGCTGCAGCTCAGGACTCGTGTGGGGCTGGCCGGGGTGAGTGGGCAGGCGGCTGCTGCTGCCGTGCAGCCCCCTGAGCAGATCCCCAGGGGCAGAGAGCCCCAGGCTGCCAGCCCTTTGCTGCAAGCAGGGGATCATGGTGGGTGGAAGTTCGTGTAGAGCCTATTGAGGCTGGCAGAAAGCAGCTGGAGAGGAGGAGAGTGTTGCTCTCTGTGGTGGGAGGAGGGGAGCCTGCGCCGTTATCGTGAGGCTTTTGACTCTGGTGTTGCCTTGCAGATGAGCAGGGTGCAAGACAGGCATCTTCAGAGACTGTCACAGCATCTGTAGAGCGTCCCAGTGACGTTCATCCTTCCCAGCTTCTACCTGCTGCCATCAAATCCCTGCACTCAGCCCGCCTGTGGCCTTGACACAATCACTAGGGTCCTCCCCAACTCCCAGGGGAGATATTTAAGAGCAATAAGCAATTCTGGAATGGCCTCTTCCCATTATCATGCTGCCTGATTAGAAAAGAGGGGAAAATCTCTACACAGGAACTTGGACAAATGCAGTCCAAAATATGACCATGGAAACCTGCCCATGTGCTGGAGTGCTGTGGGCACCAAGCACGGGAGCTGAGCGCTGACATGGCACCCTGGTACTGCTGCTCATGGGGTGGCTCAGGCCTCTCCAGGAGACACAGACCCTCCAGTGCCACTAAATCAACTCCCATCGAGCAGACTTTTCTGCTTTCATCCCAAAATATTACTGCTGCTAAGGGCTGGTCAGTTCATGCTGCACATACCTCATGGACTGCTGCAAAGTCCAATTAAACTAAGAAATTGTGAGCTTAATAATGGTCCAGAGGAAGCAGCAATTACGTATCTATTGTCTGATTGCTGCTTTTTTTTGCAGCAGGCATGGCTCCTTGACATTAGGCCTATGGAATCTGCCCATTAATAGTAGTTTTAAATGGTCAAGAGGTTACAGCAGCAAGGAATGTAGGCAAAAAATGTCTCTGTGGAGTTTAAACAACCAGTATTTTAGGCAGGGCTTGGTGGGTTACTGTCCCTGCACAAACAACTAGAATGTGAGAGTCTGGGCTGGGAAATACTTAAACTGTTTGGAAAAACTTGTTTTGTGCAGCTTGAGAGTGTCCCTGGAGGCTGTGGCCCGATGCCATGACTCCTGGTAAAGGCTGGGCTGCAGTAACAATGAAGCTTTTATGGGGAAGCTGGAGAACAATCAGAAACTTTTTGGTCCCGAGGGATTATGGGGAGGGGAGTTCCTGGGTTCATGATGTCTGGCACATTATGCACATTTCCACCAGGATTTGGGGGTGTTCTATGGCACGCAAGGTATGCAAATTGCTAAATGTGTTTTCAATTTTGCTGTGTTGTGCTGTCTTTCTTGGGTGATCGTTTGCTCTTCAGTGCAGCCAGAAGACGAGATGGGTTTGTAGTGCCAGAGGAGAAGTGTGTTTGTCTCACAAGCAGTATTGATCTATGATGATTCTCCAGCATGCTCCTGTCTGGGTCACTGCAGGATATCCACTAACTTAACGTTCTCTAGGACAAAGTGTCCTGAACAGAAAGGTGTCTCTGACGGACCCCCTTACCAGAGTGATCAGGGAGTGTACATAGAAGCTCACTCGTTGCTATGGCTGATGGTTTGCATGCTAAAGCAGATGTCAGCAAGAGGCCTGGCAAGTCTTTGAAGTACCCACTCCATCAGTGCTACAGCAGTAATTCAGATTTCCTTCAAAGACATCACACTGATGGTAATTAATTTGAGGGCTTTGTTACAGAAGAGAAGGCATTTCCTTTTAGACATAGACTTTCATTACTAATGGGCTAGCTGCTGGAAGAAACAGGGCAGGAGGGACCCTGAAGCCAAAGGAGGAGTTCAGCCTGAGGGCTGAACGGCCACTGTACATCCATTCCAGCATCTGGTTTGGAAACATTAAAGTGACCCAATGCCCACTAAAATCTGTAAATAGATTTCAGTGATTTCCTTGGAAGGGAGCATCCAGAGGCCGAGCAGCAGGTGACCAGCTGGCAGGAGCAAAGGGCTCCCGAGAGCTGGCTGGGCAGGGCATGGCCATGCCCTGTCCCTGTGCCCTGTCCCTGTGCCCTGTGCCCTGTCCCTGTGTCCTGTGCCCCTGACCCTGTGCACTGTGCCTGTGCCCTGTCCCTGTGCCCTGTCCCCTGTGCCCTGTCCCTGTGCCCTGTGCCCTGTGCCTTGTGCCATGTCTCGTGTGCCCTGTCCCTATGCCCTGTCCCCTGTGCCCC
>WAAG01085779.1:0-12941 GCA_013390105.1 Tichodroma muraria | reverse complement strand
TGCCCTGCCCTGTGCCCTGTGCCCTGTGCCCTGTCCCCTGTGCCCTGTGCCCTGTCCCTGTCCCCTCTGCCCTGTCCCCTGTGCCCTGTGCCCTGTGCCCTGTGCCCTGTGCCCTGTGCCCTGCCCACACAGGCCAGGACAGCAGAGGGCTGGGCAAACCCTTGTGTGCTGGGCTAGGGAAAGGAACCTGGGAGCGAAGAGCTTGGAATTAAATCTTTTTTCTTTATATTACAGAAATGTGGGTACCAAGCTCAGACTGCCATACTGCTGAAACAATGTGATTGTGTTTTATTGCTGCTCTCTCTCCTTTCTCTGGACTCTCAAGGAAGTGAACCAGTGACAAGTGGGCTGCCTTGCTGATTGGGCTGCCCTGCCAAGATCCCCTTATCCCCATTTTGTGCATCTTCATCTTCCTCCATCATTTGCTGAGGTTTAGCCTCAGGCCTGCTTCCAGTTTGGAAATACTGGATGGTCCTTAATGACAGCAGCACAAACAAAACCCTATAAAGGCAAGATTTGTTGTTTACATGGGGTAAATTACCACATCAGGCATGTTTATTCGCTTCTTTAATAAATTCTTAAGACAGGAACATGTACTAGCATGACCAGATTCATCTGTGCATATATATTTCTTGTAGTCAATTTTTGCTACAAGGATATTTTTTGCAGGATAGAAAGAGGCAAGGGATGCCCATTATTTAGGCAATAACTCATGAGCTGTGTGCTTTTCTGCCTGAAATGGTGTTTACTTCAGATCTGGTACAAAATTGACTTTATCAATACTTTTGTTGCCTTTTTTTTTTTTAAAGGAAGTCAGTAGATCATAAATGAGTATTAACTACAGCAGTGTGATCTATTACTCTGACATCCACTTGCCACGGGAGGAATGCAAGGTCTGTGTCTGCTTCTACTAAACTGATATGACATGATCGTCATAGTCATGAGATTAAAAATCTGCAGTGGCAGATGCTGGTGCAAGCCCAGGATCTGTGATGTGAAGCTGTGCTTCTGTGAGGATCCTACAAAGTTCATCACTTACTTACATGTCACTGATGATGACAAGTTGAAGATTCCCACCATCAATTTGAATTAATAGCTTGGTTTCATCAGTCTGATTTACTGATGTAGAGAGGTGACCAGTGTCCTCTGGTTTTAGGTGATGAATCACTTGGATAACTCTGTGGGGACCAGCATGATTAAACACTGCATCTGATCCAGTTGCATTCTGACATACACAGGTGGCAAATAGGTTTTCCTCAGCTGTTGATTCAAGCATAGCTTTAGCCAGCTTCTAGGTTTTCCGTGGTCACACATGTGTGAGGTTGATTGCAGCGTCCCTGATTTCCTAGGAAAGTACTTGCAGTGGCTCAGCACTGCACTGCATGGGAGCCCTCTGCCATTCCTTAGGAATTTGTGTCAGACAGAACATTTTGTACAACGCAGATGATTTTGTCACCTTGGGTCAAAGGAAGCTGTTTGTGTTAATGCTTAAAAAGGTAATGTGAGACAAGGCAAGCTCTTTACTTTAGAACACACATTGTGCCATTGATGTACACAGTACAGTAAATATAAAAAACAAAGAATCCACTGTGGTATTTACCCTCACTGCAAATGCATTAGCAAAATAGGATTATTTGCAATCAAATAAAATAGTACTGCTTTTAGACAAAAATCCTGGGTGTTCAGTGAAGTGTGGTCCTCAGGTTTTTTACCATTTATCAACCCCAACACATTCCTCCCCAATTTTTTATATGCCTTCCATTAATAGTTAAGAAAAACCTAGGGAAAACAAACACTCTATTCCTGATTGTTTATTCACCAGTCTCTTAGGAACCATAATTACGTCTCCCAGGAATTGTGTTTTATCATACTGTATATCTTAAAGAGCCACTTCAGGTAAAATAACAAGGAGTGCCTTATGAAGGAAAATTGGATTAATTTTAAGACTTTTTTAACCCTCTGAAGAATGGCTCTTTGTTTACTTCTTTAGTGCATGTGGCAGCTTGCCCAAGTAAATACTATGCTGCATAAATACCAGAGATTGGTATTTATGATATTACATAAACACACTGTGAATAATGAGTCATTGTAACAGTGAAGAAGAACATGAGGAACATACATTGCAGTCAATGCACTATTCCTCATCACAGTACTGTGGCACTGAAGCGTTGTAGAGCAGAATGACACTGAGAGGGGAGAGGGAAAAACCTATAGCACTGTTTGGCACAGCTGAGTTTACTAAACAAAGCAGAAAGCAGCCAAAACGGGAATTTGATGAGGGTAAGAAACACAGCAGGTGGGTCATCAATATGCAGGGCTGGGGAATCAGTGGTTAGGTATATTTTGGGGCTGATTGGCAGAGGGCTCTTTGCTCTGTGTGCTAAAGTGCCTCATCCTGCTGTTACAAGGAGCTGAGCCCTCAGGGTTTGCTCTCCTGACCCACGGTGATACAGGTCTGCCTGTGGCAATGGGCTGCTGATAGCAGTTTTTCACTCATGGAGCCACCTTTCAGATTTCTGGAGCCTTAGTTTCCCCAGCTATAGTTTTATTAAATATTTACCTGCACTTCAGCAAAACTCTGTGTGTGCAAGGATTTGTGTGAACAGCAGTGTCACCGTGCCACACTTTGCATTACTGCTGAATGACCTGGCTCCTCTGCTGCATGGGGTTCATACCTGAAAAATCAAAACTCTGAAGGGAAGATGTGTGTGCCAGACCTTCTCTTTTAAAGCTAGCAGGGTATTAGCAAACTCTGTTTTTCAAACCCGTGTTGTAGTCTGTCTCATCCAAACAGAAAAAGAAAAAAACTCAAAACAAAAACGCAAACACTCAAATCCTCAAAGGTCTACTGAACCCCCCTTTCAAAAGGATGATAAAAATTGCCACCATAATAAAGCACAAGCCTAAAAGCATGATTTTTTAAAAAAAAATTCCTTGAACAGCAGAGAACTCCCAAAGGCAGAGCCTATCCACAAAGAAGGTGGCTGATCCTCCTAAAATCCAGAAGTTTGGGGGTGTCTGTGCTGGGTGCACCTCCCTCTCTGAGTGTGGGTTTGCACATTGTGAAAGAGGGGTGGCTCCTTGTGTTTGCTGTGGTTTGCTGTCAGCAACAGGCATTTCCTAGGTGCAAATAAAGGGATGAATTGAGGAATCCCCCTGCTCCCCCTGCTCTCCCACCTGAGAAGATAGCATTAGATATCCCCAGTGGCCTGACAAAGCTCATGGGTTTATGGAAACCTCTGGATTACTACATGGTTAGTAGCTGTTTATAGTGGTTATTAAACTGAGCCTTAATCCTCTATTTTTTTTTCCTGGTTTACTTCTTTAGCCAAACACACTGGGTTCAAATAGAGCTGTGTTCTGATGTTGTTCTGGGTGCCATGTGCTAGTCCATCTCGTACACAAAGCCTTACCAGATGACTGGAACAGCCATTGACTTTTTTTTTTTCCCTTGTGCTTTACAGATTTTGTACAAAATAGGAGGTGACAGAGGTGATGGGAGAATAGAAGGCTGCTGGTCTGCAAGGACTAATGTTTAGAGGATGTTTTGGGTTCTGGGCCAGGACCCAAATGCATGGCAAGATTTGACAAGGCATTGCTAGCAAGTCTGGGAATGGCTGGGATGTCCTCTGTGCCATTCTGGATGACAGAGGATTTATGCCTGGGCCACTTGCAGACAGCTGCCTGAAGCAGGGCAGGTCCAGGCAGAAAGTTGCAGCTTCAAGGTTTGTCTGTATTTCCTATTTTCCCAAGAAAAAAATGAAGCAGTAATTATACCGGCAAAGCTGAGAGAACAAGAAATATGGTCAAATTTCAAATTCAATCATAGTTCCATTTTGTATTTTAGTATTTTTAAATCAGCAGCGCTGCCCAAAGTCTTCAGTTTCCTGGTGTATGATGCTCTTCAAACGTATACTGGGATATTGTGCCAAGATATCTCCCTTTTGTTTGGATTTTGAAGCCATGTTTAACTAGCAGCCGTCTTGAAACACTGAGACCTGTCCCAGGTAACTTTAATCTGAATTCCTTCCTCATGTTGCTTGGGGTCCTCTATTCTCAGCTCCTGGGAGCCTGCGATGGCAGACTGAGGTCAGCACCATATCCTGATAACAAGCAAACCCCATCCAAGCCCCAGAGAAATCAGTGGGAAGGCTTGGGTGGACAGCAGTCATTTTGACTCAGGTCCAGAGGTACTGGGAAAATAACAAAGGGGACAGAAGGAAATAGCTTGGTCAGCTTTGGGGAGTTATTCCTCCTGTCTTTCAAAAGGAGTAAGAATATGGCCTTTGTTACAAACTTATCTGAGAAGTTGTTTGTGTTCCCAGTCAGCTGTGTCATAGCAATGTGCCTGTGTGATGAAGGCAGTTCACAAGTTTAACATTTCTTTTTCAGTATAGCTCATTACAGGCAGCTGTGAGTCACCAATCTTCTCTCTAACATGCTGGTCCACCTGGCATAAAAGCATTCAAACCCTTAGCATAAGCATGAGGGTCACACTAACAAAGAATGATGGCACTGCTTAAGTAGTCAAGTTGGTTATTTATTAATTTAAATGTATGCAGATCTGAAGCAGCTTCCACACCTCTGATTAGTTTGTAACTTTTATTCTGTTCTGTCTTGTTCTTTAGTTCTGCACAAAAGGATGTGGACACCATTTCACTGACAATTGCTTTGGAAACACAGCCCTTTGTAGTACCTATGGAAGAAAACAGGCAAGAGACTGCTTTTCATTATTTCTGCATGAGTAAACTGCACACCCAGGATCTCAGCACTCACTTTGCCTGTAGAAATGCACATGAAAAATACTGTTCCAGGCAAAACGTATCTATGTGGGCCTAGTCCACAGGCAGAACTTAAAATTCATTTTAGATTTTAACCTTTTCAGAAGTTCCACAGTCTAAATAAGGCCTCTATGTTTTGGCTCCTTGCCCCAGCTATGGGTGCACAAGTGAGGATCCATGTGATTGCAGAAGGATGATGCAAACCCAGCATGTAACTTTTGTTGAAATGGCTTAGAAGGGGATTGTATAACTTGAAGACGTTGTCATGGCTCCTCAGTGGTCCTGATTCCTTCTGCCACCCCACACAAAGCAAATTCTCTCTCCCAATTTCACCTGTTGTTGTTTGTACAACAACTGGAATTTTGCAGGCATCTTTTCTGTTATTTTTCAAGGACTTTTTCTGATATTTTAGTTTACTTTGAAAGCAAAAAGATAAATGAATCTGCAAACCAGACACGGTCAAGTGTTAATCGAGGGTGGGAAGTTGGCCTCCAGTTACCAAAGCAAGAGACTTGTCTCTCTTCTTGGCCAGTTCAATATCAGATTTTGGGGATCCTGAAAAATATAATCATTGTATAGAAGAGAATGTCTCCCCCGCATTTCAGCTATGCTGAGGGGTAAGAATGGTTCACATCAAGGATTTTCTACTCCATAGATAATGCTTGTTTAAAAAATATTTAAAGATTCTCACATCAAAATTATGCATGGATCACATCCACAAATATATTACATTAAGACAAGACATATAGCTATGGATATACTTAGACAAAGAACAATGCAAAATTATTTAATTGAATTTTGTACAGTTCTGCATAGAGTTAAACCTCATTAAAATGAAAAATTGCATTTTAATTCTACAGTTCATTAAATCACCAGCAAGGCACACTCTGCCAGCACCTGAGGAGCTGAGAGCTACCCCATGCAGAAAGTGGTGGCTGCAGAGGAAGTGCTGGTAAGGCAGAGGGCACTGAGGCTGGAGAGTGTGCCTGTGTGGCCATGGGCCCACATCACACCTTCACCCAAACGTATGGAAACTCCATCCTTCCCTATAGCCAGAGGGCAGGAGTGTCACCATTCCTGCCACCCACTTCCCGACAACAAGGAGGGGCAGGGATGGGTCAACATTCAGGTTTTGTAGTGGCATCATCCACTTGTCACCTGCCCTGTTCCAGCCAGGACAGGAGGCACTGATCCACAAGCACTTCCATGCTCTGCATGCCCCTGCTCTCGCTGCTCTGGTGCATCCAGCAGTCCAGGGCACCTCACCCACTCTCATCCCCCACAGCTCGCTGGGAACATTTGGCCTTGGCTTTGCACCTGTCTGGACTCTTTGCTCCTTTTCTTTCAGCCAGGTATCTGCTTGGAGACAGGGATCAAAGTGACCCGGACTAACTGCAGGTGAAAGAAAAATGCACACCAGAATCTCACTGAGAATAGGCACAGTGATGATTATGTTGTCTGTTATATTTATATATTTCACTTTTCCTAGTATTCCTTCTAATTGCTGGGCTGTGGTAGGACTGTGTTCTTGAATTTCTAAATAGAAATATGTAAAAAAAAAATACTATTTCACCCAATGCTGTGCAGTCTATCCTTTCTTATGCAGATGTCTGTGAAATTACTTAAATACATTTTAGCATAAGACCTTTAGACTAAACACATATGAATGTTTATTTTCCCATTCCACAGAAGCTTCTGTTTCTCTGCACCATTAAGAAATTGCCCCATCTCTGTGATACAGCTCACCTGTCCAAGTCATGATAAAAAATTTACTGCAGAAAGTAAATTTACCTGAAGAAAAGCTTAGTACCTAGGTACTAAGAAAAAACTAAGTACTAAGTAAGAAAGGTACTCAGCTACTTGGTAGCTGTACAAGAGATGTGGTGTCAGAGATGTGTAAGAGAAGCCACAGATAATAAACTGCATAATAAGCTGGATGATAAACTACAGGAATGTCCTGGACAGTTGATACACAGTTGATATTGCTGAAAATACTGGAACCTCCAGCCTTTGGACAGTAGTTAGATGCTTCATCATACAATGCCACAAGTATCAGTGCATTTAAGGATAACATACTTAGTGTACTCAGGTGTACTATTCAAAGAATATTTTCTATAAAATCAGTAGTTTATTCTAGGAAAAAAGATCTCAGTGTTCTTGTCAGATACCTCCAAGTGAGTCACTGGTCGTTCTTGCTCACTGACGAGGTCAACTGACTTTTTCCCTATCACCAAGTGCTTTAATTTCAACCTGTGATCTGAAGAAAAGAGGCAGTGTATGCTCTTTCATTTTCATCAGTGTGCTAATAAAGATTCTGCAACTGGATCTTATCTGACAAGATGATTAATTGGATTGCTGCAGGAGTGTAAATAGAATTCAGGTCCATCTTCCATCCCTGTGGCTCTCCATGTAGTGAAGGTTTTTTGGCTGGTTTGTAAAAAATGTGCATCCTGAAAGTGGATCTGCTGATCAAATTCCATTTTTTACCACTTCTATAACCTTAACCACCTCCTTTTAAGAAAACTGAGATCAGCCTCATTGACGATATTCTCTGAGTCAGAGACATGTCAGAGACCAGAAGGGTGATAGCTGTTCTCCTGCAACCACAGGCACTCAACGAGCATTATTTATGTGCCATCGTTAATGGAACATGCTCAGACTTGAAGGACTGGTGCTGACCTTCCCTTGCTAGCTAATCATTTATACATTCCTTGTTTTGAGTGCTCCACCTTAAGGTTTCTCATGACTCACTTTCTCTCTGCAGTGAACAAATAAATGCTGAAGGACACTGCACACTTCCAAGGGTGTAAGCTGTCCCTTCACACTCCCAGCAGCAGAAGCTCTCCAGGCAGCAGTGTGATTTACTGTGCTGTGACCTCAGAGAGACAGGACTTAGAGAGCTGAGAAGATGGTGCTGCTCTGGTTGGTTTAGGCTCCTCTTGATGAATGTCAACCCAATACTCTCACAGGTGCTATGAGGAAGGGATGAAGTTCCTCTGCCTTTCGGAGACAGAGAAGTTGTAGATTTGTAGTTCACCCTCCAAACAGGGAACCCCAAATATTCAGATAGATTACCTTGACCATAGCCCAAGGCTTATTGAAGCAAAATGAGACCTGATTATATCTCATAAGGATGTGTATATACAATATAAACCATATAAGACATATAGAATATCTACAATATGATATACAATTTGTTATGGCATGTTTGCAGTTCTACCTTGCCCATTATACATTAGGTGGGTACATATGCAGTATGCCCTTCTATGCATATATACATGCATATATATGTGTTTATAAACACACCTCTTCTAAATCATTTTTGTTCTTTGTATATGGCTGAGAGTTCTTAAGGTGACTCCCTGAATGGGCACTGGCAGACATGTTTTGTGTCTGAAGGGAGCTGTAAATTGAGGAGACCTGTTTCTGGGGTGTTCAGACCAAAAGACACTCAGCTGCCAAGGATGCTGCTGGTAGCTCTTATCCTCTCTGCAGGGACTGGTGCATTTGCTGCGTGGGGGTTCTCATGCTGACATCCCCACTTCCCTTGCACTGCTTTTAGGACAAATGAACAATAAGTAGTTGCAAATGTTTTGAACATGCAAAGAATACTCAAGGGTGAATATTAATAATATGTTATGAAATATAGCAATAATGGAAAGGAATAAATACTGCCATTAATAAGACACACAGCAGTTCACAAACAACACAATGAGCTTGAGAAACCTAGTGGAAGCAGATATGAGAGGACATAGGTACAAGAGTGTGCAAGGAAATTCCATCTTGCCTTTGTCCTTCCCTTGGGTAGCTTTTCCCCAGGAAGCATTGCAGGGAAGCAATAGGTGGGAAGGCTTCCTCCAAAGAGAGCTTATCTGCCCGGAGCAGGGACAGTTTGGCTGTCAGGTCAGAATCAGGGGGAAGGGAGGAACATCTTTTGGCTTACGTTCAACAGAGGTTGTGGGGCTGGAGCTTAATTCTAAGGGCTTGTGATAGGCCTAAATGGGCGAGGAACACATCAAAATGTTATCACGAAGAAGGAGGGAGATGTGATCTGACATGCTGAGAGCTCTGCTGCCCTCGTGGTCCCCGGGTGAGGCACATCTACTGTGAGGAGCTCCACCACGGCAGTCACGGGGGAGCAGAGTGAGAAGTAGGGCACTACGGGTTGGTCCAGAGTGAGGGAGTGACTTAAACTGCAGGGCTGCGATGCAGAGAAGGATGTGGTTCTTTTAATTCCTTTTAATTCCTTCCCCGTGTCCCATTGTTTCCTTTCCAGGCGCACACGGAATCCTCCTCTGCCGCTCCCAGCTCAGCTCTTCTCCTCTCTTTGGCTTTTTGTCCTTTCTCTGTTGCAGAGCCAAGCTCACCAGTACCCACATCCATTGCAGTGGGGACTTGCTCATATTGAGTTAAATTTGCCTTTTTTTTGCTGTTTCTCCCTATCTGGGACCCATATGTAGAGCAAAACAATTGTAAATGGGATTGGTTCATAACTTTGGCTTGGGGCAGCAGGAGGCAGGGCCAGAAATGGTCCCTCAGAAAAGGTTGTGTGTCACAGCTGTGCCCATTACTTGTGCTGGGTGGACTCACTTTCATGAATTTACAGCGTGTGATGACAGCACAAAGCTCACATTGGAGCCCAGGTTAAGAGTCTCCTCCCTATCAGACAGGAAGGTGCTGGAAAGGCCTGGGAGTCATGAGCACCCAGTCAGATCTTGCCTGCCTGGGATACAAAGGACATGACCCGTCCTGCCATCAGCTCTTAGAGCCAAACTCTCCCTGGCTTCAGAGGACGCTTTATGTGAATGTAAGGAACCATGGCAAGGTCAGGGCTAGATTGCTTCACATCACCAAAATATGAATTCATAGGTTCAACCTAGAGCAAGGGTTGTGCAACAAAACTAAATGGAATAATATAAAAGTTGGAACTGGAAGGGACTGCAATATTACTGGGGGAAGTTTACCAACAGCCTCACAGGAAAATGACACACAGATTAATGCAGTCAAATTAACCAGATATTTTTTTTTTTAATCACAGACATGACCTTAGAGCCTTTGCATGCTAAAGATACCACCTTTGACACTGTGAGGTGCATTGCAGAACTACATCTTTTAATGGAAGTTCCCAGGCAACCCGCCAGTGCTCTGCAAACAGATAAATTTATGGTCTTTCAGGTACAAACAGGTATGATTTGTGGTCTGGAGGAGGATGTGGTTCTTTCCATTCATTCTCCCTGTCCCCTTCTAAGCTTTCCAAAGCACACATGAGCATGGCTCAGCAATGTAATTGTCCCAGGTCTGGTAACCTGGGACACTCAAGGTTACTTCAGCAAAAAAAGTAAAATTTCCATAAGCACAATCTATTAATCATTATGCAAAATACTGTGTTGGCTTCACTGGTACAACTCAAGCTGTCCAGAAACTGTATGCTCTATTCTTATTTCTGCCACTGAATCTGTGCTCTTTTGTCACTTACAAAAATTTAAAACTCTGTAAGCATGGAACAGTTTGTAAACTGGGAAAATTCCTCTCTTGAAACTGGAAATGTATTTTCCCGTACTGATCTTGCACCAAAATAAACAGTGTTCACCCTGGAAATGGGCCTGATTCTAAGTTCTAGAGCTATGCTGAATGAATACATCTCTCCAGATGGGTGCAGACAGCCCTGAACCTGCTTTGCTGGCACTCTGTGAAGTTTGGATGTGCTCCACAGCCGTGTTCCTCCCATGCTCACGGGAGGCAACCGGAGAGCAGCACTTGTCAGAAACCTCCTTGGCTCTGACGGTGCTGAGCTGGCTGCTCTGTGCTCTGGGGGTACACGTCGCAATATGACCGTGCTCAGGTGTGCAAAGTCAGCTGCCATCCATGTCGTGATATTAGAAAAATTAAAAATTAAAGCCGCATCAAGGCCAAGGTGCGCTGGAATGGGCGTGACAAAGTAACAAATGCAGTGATTTATAATGAACCAGTGATTTATAGCCCTGCTCTTTTGATTGTTTTCTGTCAGCTCAGAGAGAATAATTTGTGGTATCCATATTGAGCCCCCAGTCCATGGGATTATTGCTCAGGAACTGTAAACAAGGTAAGGTTGGCTACTTTCTAGATTTTCTACCTGAAGTAAAAATAGAAACCCTCTGTGTACCAGGGAGGGAGAGAGGAAGATGTGGAAACTGCTGCATGCACAATAATATTTATGAAGTGTTGTGCTTAGTTATTTCACTCCCTGCATGGTAATATGGCTTTGTTTGCTTCCTCCACTCAAGGGTCTTAAAATGCCTCACAGTAATTCACTGAAGAGCAGTAATATTTTTTATTAGTTCAACTGATAGACAAACAAACTGATATTTAAATAAACAAACATATATGGGGCCACAAAGATCTGTCTCCATTTTAAAATAACCTGCACCAGAAGCAGCAATTTTCAATGCTAAATGTGGGCTAAGTGCTACTGTGAGTTCAGGTAACTGGTGCAAGGTCCTTTGCTTCTCCAAGAGTGCTAGGGAGGCAAACAGTCCCATTGCTGCTCCAGAAATGCAGCTGAAGCACAGAGAGATGGCTTGGCTCTCTTAAGGTTAGCTGCCAGTTTTGGCAAACTAAGGAAGCCTTGATCCAAGGTTCCCAGTTTTAACTAATGCCATAAAATCACGTTTTCCTTCTTGTGGACAGTATTGTCTCAGAAAGAGTTTTGATTGCCCTCCTATAAAGTCTTTTTCTGCCTTTGGGACGTTAATGTTGGCATATAGGTGTTTTCAACCTTCGCCAGAAAATTTAAGTTGCTCTGTGAAGGGAATCAAGTAGGGAAGATTTTTTACAGTTTTAAAAATCCAGCACTTCAATACCCATTCTCTAAGAAATGCTTTGTGATCCAAAGTACTGTTATGTGTCATTGCATTGGCAAGTCTTCCTTTGCCAAAGCCTTTCCATTTTTCTTCCTAGGATATTAACACAGACATAATCATCAGTTAAAGCATCTAGTGAGATAAAACTTGCTTCTAAAACTGGGTTGGCTGGAAGGGACATCAAGTTGTTTATCTTGCATTTTTAGTGATTTTTTTTAAGCATTAATAATTATCCAAATTATTGGTTTTGCTTCCCTTCCAATAAGGGAAAGGACAAAATTTGGAACTGTTTCACAGTGATCTTGGAAGAACAAGAATGGGATATATTGTTCCCTGTGTAGGATTCATTCTAAATTCATTGTTATTTCCAAACAACATCTTCATCTGGCTCTTTGTCCTGCTGTCTCCCCGGCTGTGTGTTGTTAACCTAAAGATGATTTGAGATCATTACAAAGTGGCTCAAACTTTACCCTTCTCAAGCTGAGTTAATGGAAGTATAAATGACACTTTTGCCAGCTTTCTTGACAGAAGTGCTGCTTGCCTTTACCACAGCTCATTGTGTCCTTAAACCAAAGCATTTCCATAATCTGATGTCCTCCAAGGTCTCCAGAGCCACAGCTGTGATGGCCGAGGCTGTTGCTTGTTGGTACCAAGTTGATGAAAAGCTGCCAATCATTATTCCTCTGTACAGATTCACTAGAAGTCAGATATGTCTCCCTGGGCCCAACAAAAAATAAGAATTCTGTGCAGGTGTGTGGCTTGGCAACAGCCACACATCAGAGGTCTGAGGCCCTCTTTCTAGCACAACATGGAGTGCCCTTTAAATTTATGGGACACTTGAAGTCCCAGCCAAGGTGAGGCTTTTGAGTGGTGAGATGCATTTTAGAAATATGGATTTCAAATTGTTAGTTTTACCAAACTTGTTACCTGTCATGGGCAAGTCCTAAAGGACAGGTAGACCCTTCACTGTCACTGCCCTCTCTGGGTACACAGAACACTAACGTGGCAGGATCAAGCCTGGGACACACATGACACTGCCACTGTCACAGTGTCCAAAGCTCTCCCAAGTGGTGGAGCAGGGCTCCCTTGCCCAGCCTTGCACTGTGGAGCAGGGAGAACCCACACATCATGTCAAAGGACGTTTTTATTTTTAAGCAACCTTCTGTTACTTGCAAAACAAGCTTTTACCACTATGGATCTCCTCCTTGGTAGGTAAGTTAAAGTAATCGTGGATGTAGGTGTACAGCTGACTTCTGCATAAGGAAAGAACACGTTTGATCTGCTGCAGTCAGGAGGCTGCTCTGTCTGTGCTGCTGCCCTG
>WAAG01085775.1:0-12408 GCA_013390105.1 Tichodroma muraria | reverse complement strand
TCCCTTCCAGCCCTAAAAATTCTGTGAGTTACCACCCCAGTGAAATCAGCAGGATGTGTGACCCAGGACTGTCCCAGCCTGATCTCAGCCTCAGTGCTGTTTTCTAGGGGTCTGAAGTACCAGACTCAGCAAGACTGATTTCTGTCTCCTGTGTTTTAGTGTCTTGTATGAAAAATTTTTAAATGTATATATAAAATCCTATTATTTATAAAAGAAGTTAGGAAAAACAGAATGTTCAGCATTAAGACAAAATTTGGGCAAGGGTTGTTTTAACCCATGCTGGTTTTTAAAAAGTTAAAGTATGTTCCAAGAGAAAGAGGTATGTGCATGCATATGGTGTAAAGTTGGAGAAAATTAAATGTCAGGGAAACTGGGTTGCTCTTTGGAAAGTCTCAGAGTTTTCACAGTAAGTTCCCTTTAGGATGCTGATTTTGGTTAGTGCTATTTAGGTCCTCAGCAGTGAATGGACAGTAGCACGCCAGCCCTCCATTTGTCTTTTTTTTGTTGTTATTTGTTTATGTTGGCTTTGCAGTCTGAAGTTCAGTAACTTCACTGTGTTTTGGTTTCCCTCCCAATACAGACTGTGGGGTGACCATGGCCAAGAAGCGTTGGAATCTGCCCACGTTTGTGTGATAAATGCAACAGCAACAGGAACTGAAATACTCAAAAACTTGGTGCTGCCAGGTCAGTAGCTATTTCTTCGCCTCTTCTTTGTGATGTATCTGATAGCTTGATGATGCCAGGTTATTCATAGGAGGTTTTTTCCCCCCAAAGGTATTGGTTCGTTCACAATTGTCGATGGGAACCGAGTCTCTGGAGAAGATGTTGGAAATAAGTAGGTTTTTTACTGATTTCAGTTACAAATTGACAAATGACAGTTTCCTAGGTAATTCCATCTCTATATTTGCTAAGAAGTCTGTAAGGTTCTTTTAAAAGCCACTCTGTGTTTCTCCAAGTCTTCTGTGGGTTTGGAAGTTGGTGACAGACGGCGTGCATGGTCGTTTTGATATCAGCTGCTAAATTATTTTACTTGCTGGGTTTGGACCTTACAGGTCTGTTTGCTTCACACTTCAGGTTTACAGGGACAATGCTCTACTCAATATAAAAACATTGAAAATTAACTTGTTTGAAGTTATGACAGTGCATGTGTTTCGGCGTAGTTCAATATATTTTCCCTAATTTTGGAGATGCAGATGACTTAATTTTCATTAGTCATTGTGCAGCTGTGACTGCTAGACATTTACTAGCTTTCATAGCTTTGGAAGGCTCTGTGCAGCAGGGGAAAGGGTAAGGAAGTGTTTGCAAATCCTGTAAAAATGATTTGCCTACTAATTCTTGTTCAAGTTCTTTTACGGTGCACATAGATACCTACAGGGGTTATGTGCAGGGGAAGGATGTTCTATCATATGAGGAAATCAGTGCTAGTGGGTGATTAGCCTGGTGAGAAAGAACCTGCAGCATGAGCCTATCTTCTAAAGAAGTTTGGCATGTTTATATTTCACATTTATGGCTTGGGAATTGAAAAGCTTTCTTAAGAAACTGTTTTGAGGAGAATGCAACAGTGGTGGGAAAAAGCAGATTTAAGGGGGAAAGTGGTTTGTTGTGTATGAGAGTTAGCAGCATATTCTGCAGAACAAAATGTAACTTCAATGCTGTTTTTTCTTCAAAATAAAAGTTCACATGTAATTCTCTGTTGTCTCCTTTTCAGTTTCTTTCTACAAAAAAGCCATATTGGTCAGGTAAGGAGATAATAAATGTCAGTTTATGTTTATTGAAAGCTTGGAAATGTTGAGTATTTAAACATGGTATTATGAATAATGCTAAAAGCATATGTGTATAGGTTGAAGTCTGTTTATTCTTTAACAGAATTCCCCATGTTTACTTTTTAGTTGCTCATAAGTGAGAAGATAAACTCAATTGTGGCAAGATTGAATTGAAAAAAATGAAGAGCTTTTGGTTAGAATCTGTGGAAGGATAAGGTGTAAGACCGTTGTGGTTGAAGGAGTAAAGCTAAGAGAGAAGTGAATGAGGAAAAAAATATCACAAAAACAGAGAGTACAAGAGGCACAGATAACTCCTGGAAATTCTGTAATGAAACTGGAAATTAGAAAATAGCTGTCTCACAATTTGTCTTTTTAAAATGGTATTACAGAAAATTAAATTATCTCAAACTAAGTGCCTGCTATTATGGGGTGCATTTTTGCTTCAGACGAGCAAGGCTTGAAGTAAGGAGCCTTAGCTTATAATGAGCTTTGTTGTGGGGTGTTTTCTGGGGTTGTTTTGTTGTTGTTACTTGGTTTGGCATTGTTAGCACGTGGCATTATGTAGTACTGATACACTGTGTAAACTACATTTCATTTTGATTGCTTTGAAACAGAATCGTGCCCAGAGTGCCATGGAGCTCTTGCAGGAGTTGAATAGTGATGTTTCTGGAAACTTTGTTGAAGAGGTTTGTCTTCCTAAATTAGTACTCTGTGTGTGTTATACAGTGTGATAAACATGTGAAATAACAGCTTTGTGTTGCTTTGTGATGTTGCAGTTTAAATAGATTCAGGATAAAACAGCATTTGAGAAAGATGATCTTAAGTTAAATCATTTGTATGTATTTCAAACAAAAAATCACTTCATGTACCTCAAACACTAATTTGTAACTTTATCTTAATTTTATAATTTTAACTTAACACTTTATATTCAGCAGACTTGCTCTGTACTCAGAAATTTTCAGTGTTCCCTGACATACATTTTTCTCCCCCTATTTAGAGTCCAGAAAAGCTTTTAGACAACGACCCTTCCTTTTTTAATCGGTTTAACTTGGTGGTTGCAACACAACTACCAGAAAGGTGAGAATTACCTAAGGTTGAATTAGCTGTTCTCATTCAGTTGTAAAAGCAGGTTTTTATATCTATCTGTATCTGTGTCTATATCTATGTATCTATCTGTGTATATATATGTATATATATGTGTGTGTGTGCATTTATGC
Source organism: Tichodroma muraria (assembly GCA_013390105.1). Lineage (NCBI taxonomy): Eukaryota > Metazoa > Chordata > Aves > Passeriformes > Sittidae > Tichodroma > Tichodroma muraria. The sequence continues at coordinate 9,428 of WAAG01085775.1, read as the reverse complement.
ACAGGCAGTTCCTTGTAGAAAACTTAAGCAGAACAGAACTCTCTCATTGCAAAGGAAAATTGCAGCAAATGATGGCATTTTCTAGAGACCTTTTTGTACCTCTGATGGGAAACTGCCTCTGCTGGAAGTTAGGACTCTGCAGTCCTAACTCATTGGACTCATTGACGCTTTTTATTTGATACTCAGAGCATTTGGGAAGGCGGAATGAGACATAAGTAAGATAAAAGATTAATACTCTTCCAACTCACTGTAAATTCCTGTATGAAATTAATCACCTTAATGTGCTTAGGATCATGATGATATTAGAGAAGTTTTCTGAGAGAACTTTTTCACAGAGTGACTGGTGCAGGAGTTAACTTTACAGTTAACCGTTGTCTTCTGCAGATCTGAAAAAAGCATGTTTTTCCTTACAGTACATTGTTGCGCCTGGCTGAAGTTCTCTGGAATTCCAACATTCCTCTGCTGGTCTGCAGGACCTATGGACTTGTTGGTTACCTGCGAGTTGTGATTAAAGAACATACAGGTTAGAGAGTTTGCTGAGATAAAAGACTTCTCTGGAAGGTTCAAAGCTTCAATAACTTATGTCACTTTGGGTTTTTTGTTTGTCTTTTTTCATCTTGTGATATATTTGGTATTTTTTAAGTCTTAGGTAATTTGCATTCTTTGAGGAATGCATAGGGGATTATGGACTGCAGCAAATAGTAAAATTGGGGATTCCTGACATTATGCTGGATTAATGCCAGGATATCCTGACATTATTGGTGACTTACACAGAACACTTACTTTGAGAATCAAGCAGTGAAAGTAGCAGGTGATCCTGCATTTGTGTAGCTCTGTTTTGAAGGCCAGGCATAAAGCTGGAAAATGCATTGTGTCATTTTTTCACAGTTGTTGAATCTCACCCTGACAACATGTTAGAAGATCTGAGACTGGACAAACCATTTCCAGAACTGACAGAACACGTTCAGGATTATGACTTGGAGCATATGGACAAAAAGGTTGGTGTGTGGTTTGCACTGTGTTCCCCAGGACAGATGCAGATACAGCACAGAGATTCTGTAAAAATGGCTCTTGGCAGATGACTCTGGTGCCAGGTCTCATTTGAACAGAACCAACTCTAGAATCAGTCACGAGGAACTATCTTTGCCTATGCCCCAAATGTTCCAGTCTATTTAAATCTTAAGCAGGTGCAGGTCCTGGGAAGCAAGGAGTATTCTTGGACAACTTGATCTTTTGTTAGATTGAATACCCCCTCACACCCTCTTTTGGAATTTGTTTTTTAGTTTTTATAGTTACCTACTGCTGCAGAGCTTTGCACTGTGGGTGTTTGTTCATCACATAAGTTCCACTCCAGAAAAGTACTGGAGAACTTGGCTCCTTTTTTAAATAAATTACTTTATTTAAGAAAGGGGAGAACCCTTTTTTAAATAAAGTAATAATAATTTGATAATTTCTATTATAGTAGTTAAAGAATATTATGTCTGAATCAAAATCTGGAACATGTCCTATGTCTTTAGAGTAGTGGAAGGGATGTTTAGAGTTTACATTGAAAATAGATTTTTAACTTATTTCCTATTTTTTATCTTTTCTCAACCTGACAAAGATTTCTCCACTGTTCAATTCCAGGACCACAGCCACACTCCATGGATTGTGATTGTAGCCAAGTATCTCACAAAATGGTTCAATGAGGTATGTTGCAAAACTATATTATTGCTATTAATGGTCTGTCTTTTCTGAAGCAGTTAATTATTTTAGCAGTATGTAACATAAAAAACCCAAGGTAGAATAATTAAAAAAAGATTACTAATTGAAATACCAGTGAATGTGTGAGCAGTGACAGACTCCTGGAGTTCAGCAGTCTGAACACAGTGGGCTTAGTAGTAGATATTTTAAAGACAAAAATCTCTTTGTGTTTTTTAAATTTAGAAAAGTGAACGGTTGCCTAAGAATTACAAAGAGAAAGAAGCCTTCAAAGAACTGATTCGGCAAGGTAATCCAAGTCCCAGGGGTCCCTTAATTCCTACTGGTAGAAATAGATACAAGGTGGTATCTGAAAAGTAATCCCAGGTTTTCTCAGGTTTAATTTATGACAGATCTGCTGGTATATACTGTATGATTCTTCTGCTAAATGATTGTTTTGTACAGGTGGATCTTAAGATGCCAGACTTGCTTATAAATGTTTGTTGTCAATGTTTTTTATCCTGTCTGAGATTCAGAGTGTGATTTCATTTGGGTGGGAGCAAAGGCCGTAAGAGAAAATACTGTTAAAAATGTGATAAAGAGGAAAGTGTCTTTTGACACTGGAGCTGTTATTCTGCAAGTATTTGGTGTGTCTGTTGACCCATCAGACACTTGATAATCACTCACCTCTGCCTGGCTGGGTTCTGTAGCACTGACTGCCCTGTAACCAATGTGTGAATGACTTCATTTGTGTAGGGGTTTCAAGTCCAATACCTTTTCAGGGTGCTAAAATTCATGTGGCATTTTTAAGACCTATATGCATTGTCCTAAATGATTGTAGAAAAACACCATTGACTGAATTTTTGGTATTTCCTCACTTGAAGGTGGCCTGTGTGCAAATTTGAAGTGGTCCTTATCCCCAGGCTGTTACAAGGAGCAGATCTGGTCTATAGTAATCACCTTTGGTTATGTCAGATTTTTAGTGGAGGCCCTTTCTTGGGCTGGCTTGCTCTGTGGATGCATGAGTGTTTGCCAAATTTGATCAAAAAAAACCGGCAAAACATGACTGGCATGGGAAGGAGAGTTGAATTGTTAGTTTAGTGCTTATGAAACTTCATTATATCCTTCTTACACAAATAAACCAGTGGTTTTGTGCTAAGTAACTTCTACTTAACTTCACAGGAAAATTAATCATGTGCAGAATTTAGATGAAGTTAGCTTTATGATTACATCTGATCTTTTTTTCTTGTGATTTATTTGTCATTTTTTTGCTGGTAGCTGTTATGCCACGAATACATCCAAAGCCAGTCTGCTCTGTTGGTAAGACATAAATGATGAGATGTAATTGAAACAGTTGTGCATTTTAATTTTTTTTTTTTAATAAGGTATCTTAAAGAATGAAAATGGGACCCCAGAAGATGAGGAAAACTTTGAAGAAGCTATGAAAAATGTGAATACAGCATTAAATCGTACAGAGGTAAAATAAACATTTACTGTGATAAAATTGAAGCAATTTCAACTGCCTCATTTTCTCAGGATCTGTTATTCAGTTTTAGGACAGAAATTCCATTTGCAACATTTGTATTTAGCTAAAGCAGGATTAATACAATGTTAAAACTGAAATTGTTTAGTTAAATAGGCTTAGAGTAGCTGGCAATGTAGCTTATGGAAATTCTCTTACTCCCTTGCTCTTGCAAGAAATCTGCATTTCCCTCCTGCAGACTTGAATTCAAGTGTAGAACGAGTCAGCAACCAGAGTGCATCAGTGAGTTCTTGTCTGACTTCTACAGTTCGTTCTGTAAAAAACAGTGAAGTGCTGGGTACAGTTGCAAGGATTTAGCAGTGAGAGGTGTGGCTGATGCTGATTTAAATACACTGGTGTGAGAGAGACTGAGAGCACTTACTGAAATTGTGCTGTATTGAAGCCAGGGGCTGTAGTAGTTACTCTCTGTAGAAATGAAGTGCTGCATGGGACTCCTGATACAATAAATTCACTTCTTTCCTCCTGAAGAAACTCACTACAAAATTCCCTTCTTAAACTGGTCAGGCTTAAAAGTGGTAAAGTGATGTTTCCATTGTTTCTCAAATAATCCCGACCTAGTAACTCATGGTTTAAAATTGAGCTCTGATTTCTCTAGTTTCTTGTCTGGGGTAAACTGCAAAGGCTGCATGGGGCAAAAGCACATTCTGTGATTTTTCCTAGATTATGTTCTGTTGTTTTGAACTGTGCTGATCCTTGCTTGGATGGTCATGTTAAGTCTCCCAAGAAAGTATCAGGTAAAACTTAGTGCTGTCACCCAAGCCACTACAAGACGTGGCCCAGGATATTAGTATTTATTTAAGTGCCAGACTGACCTGCAGCAGTTAAGGATTCTGACTAAAACAGGAACTTTTGTAGCCCCATTCCCCTTCCCCAGCCTTTCGGCTGCTCTGCCCCAGCAGGGTGGGCAGCTGGGACGGTTGCTGCTGCAGTTTTTTAAATCTCCTTTGCCAAAGATGGAAGTCAGGTGAGATTTTCTTTGTGACATTGACCTTGCTCAGAAGCATTGCCTTGCTGTTGGGCAGGGCTGCTGTTTGAAATGTGTGTGAGCAGCACTGACTGTGTAGGATTCAGAGGAGATTTGCCATGAGACTCTGAGGACACTTGGAGTTGGCTCACCTAAGCAGTGAGTGTTGAGATAATTCAAGAAATCAAAAGTCAAGGAATTACAAACCAAATTTATTTATTTTCATAGATTCCAAGAGGCATTGAAGAGCTTTTTAATGATGATTGCTGCCTAAAACTCACGGAGCAGGTATGAGTAGTTAAGGGTAAGACTTAAATGCAGAGAAAGCATTGTAAATAACATCTGTGTGCATGACTCTCTTGTGCATTTGTAGTCATCTTCCTTCTGGATTTTGGTTCGAGCTTTAAAGGAATTTGTGGCAAATGAAGGGCAAGGAAGCTTGCCTGTCCGGGGCACCATTCCTGATATGATAGCAGACTCCAATAAATTCATCAAATTGCAAAATGTGTGAGTAGACAACTCCTTGAGGGAGCTCACTTCCATTCATGTGGCTTGTATTTTGTCTTTATAATGTGAAACAAAAAAACAAAACAAACAAACAAACAAAAAAGATTGCCTTCAATGTGGAGTTGATGGCTTTCTGCTGTAATTATTTACTTCTTCATTATTACCAGATACCGTGAAAAAGCAAAGAAGGATATTGCTGCTGTGGGGAACCATGCTGCTAAATTATTACAGTCCCTGGGCAAGGTGAGTGCAAACCTATGGCCATTCTTCTAATGGAATGAAGTATCTGTGAAGTATCTGCTTTATTTATCAATTTGGTTTGATCATATAAAAGTAAAGTGCATACAGGGATATATTATTTACAATTTAAGACTTTTCTTTGGTACATTAGTAACTAGTTATTTCACAATAAATATATTAATACATTACGTGAAAGCAGGAATTATCTGGCCGTTGTGTGTACTGGAATGAGTATATTCTCTCTTTTAGGCACCTGAGTCTATTTCAGAGAGAGAATTGAAATTATTCTGTGAGTATGCTTGGATTCTGTTCTGGGTTTATGCAAATGATCAAATAATCAAAAACTTTTGAATGATCATGTAGTTATTAAGCAGTAAGTCAATATTTCAGTTTTTCAAGTACATGCTAAGTGGTTTGCGTCCCTCATTTTCAGGAGAAGTAGCAGATGTTCAGCATCTCTCAGGAGTGAGTCTGTAAAGGCTGGCTTTAAAATGAGGTATTTTTTCACTCCAGACAACAGGGAGCAGCTGCCCTCTGCTTTCTGTGATGAGTACCTGAGCACTCTTGCCCATGCTGGGGTACTGGTTCCAGAGTGGGGGCTCTGCAGACCTGACGTAGTCTTAAAAGCTGTAACTCAGTTGATGGCACTTCAGGCTGTGTCTGTCCTGGTCCAGCAGCAGCCTGACTGAGGCTCCTCACAGCTGGAGAGCTCCCCTGTAAGCACAGAGCCACGAGCATGCTGCCCTGCATTGGAAAAGCATTTGGGAACCTCCCAGTTGCTCCTTTTTCAGTGCTGGGTTGTAGCTGCACCTTGGGTTGGTTCATAGCAGTGATACTAGAAAAGTACCTCTTCCATCTCATAGCTGTGCTGTTAAAATATTAATTGAGAACACGTGAGGCAGTGTTAGATGTAGTGGAAGATGGAAAGAACCATGTTGATTTGCAGCCTGGAAGAGGGAAGCATGCTGGCTGTGACTGAAGAATTGCTGTGGTGTAGCTGTTAGATTAACTTGGCAGATACACAGAGGTTCCACATGAGCAGGAAGTATTTCCCTAAAACTGTCCCGACCATAGACCTACACCTATTTTATTGCTGCAAGCTGAGAAGAAACAGGAGAGTGGCCAGTGAAATGCTGTTAAGCTGTAGCCTTTCCCATGTGCACGGTGGCGAGACAGAGCTGTAGTGAAATCTCTCCTGTGCCCGTGCCCAGGCAGCAACGCCGCCTTCCTGCGCGTGGTGCGCTGCCGGTCCCTGGCTGAGGAGCACAGCCCGAACTCCTGCAGCAGGGATGCAATCAGTAAGTACTGCTGCTTGCCACAAAAAAGCTTGGTCGCTGCGTTTCCAGCTTGGGATGGGTTGGTGGGGAAAAGGAAACGTAAGCTACGTGTTCTGTTGCGTTATGCAGTTCTATAATTTGGAATGTCACAATGTCTGCGGTGAATTTAAATAAATTCTTAGTGTAAGGAATATGTCTCTCAACTACAAGTATGGAGTTTTTAGGTCTAGAATGTTCAATCCATTTGATTTTGAAATTTCAAAAATGACCTTACAGATTGATGCATGTTTCAGCTTTTGTTTTCTTGTGGATTTTACTTGTAGTACTCTATAAATAAAACACTGTTTTCTTCAAACTTCTCTTTTCTGTACCTCAGTTATTTCTGACAGAGCTGAAAAGGTGCTTTAACCTGACCAAATAAAAATAATTATCTTAACCCCTTTCAGCTCTACTTCTTTAAGATGTGAACTAACAAACTAGTTACTTAATACTGCTTTTGGTTTTTATATTGCCTTTTTTTTTTTTGAGCCTGCATAAATAAAAAAGCTGGAAATACTTTTTTATCAAACTTTGTTGAAATTAAACAAGTCCTCTGAATGTTTTGGACAAAATATGTATATATTTTGTGTATACATACATCTTGTAATATTTATCATTTCAGTGAAAGCTCTTTGAATTAGTTGGTAATGTGCAGTGGGATATAAGTAGCACTTAGTATTTACAAAGACTGCTGAGCTGTGTGGTAAGGGATTTAAGACCTGATTTATAATTACAGTCATTACAGATAATACTTAAAGCATGTGTTTCAAATCCTAAAATTATAACTAAGGAATGCCCATTTAAATTAAAGCAGCTGCCAGAATTGAAATGTTTCTTCACTGAATAGTTTATATTAAATACAAAAAATATTATTTTGTCATAAACTTCGGAGGCAAAATTGTGTATCTGACAGTTGTTTGATTAAGATTCTGTCACAGGTTGTATTCATTAAGGTTTCATGCTACTGAAGATTTTACCATTTGTTTTCAGGGAATTAAAAACCTTGCTTTTCCCATTCCATCTGCACCAGCTAACCAGTTCTCTTGCTGTTTTCAGTTTCCCATATGGATAACCCAGACAGTGAAATAGTGCTGTACTTGATGCTGCGGGCTGTCAATAGGTTTTACAAGCAGCATGGCAGATACCCAGGTATGTTAATACCAGTTACTTCACATCATTAAAGAAATATAAAGATCCAATAGTTACTGTAGTTCAAGTTATAAACTGCAAATACATTAGTTATGGTTTTGTTTCCATAGTAATACAGCTTTAGGAATGTGAAAATTAAAATGAGAGTTCTTTCTCTTTGGGAACTGAAGGAATTTATCTGAATTAATATCATTAATGGGTTGTGTGGACTATGAATCTGTTCAGCTATGCAGTAATTTGTCTATCATGAGAAGCATCAATAGAATATTCAATTATTATTAGTCTGGTACTAATAACACAGTAATTGGCTTAGAAACTTTTTAGGAAAACAAAATATTTAGGCTGCCATTTAAACCCATTAGCTTTGACTGTGATGTTGCAGTTGTGTGATGAAGCAGTTCATTTATTTTCCAGGTGTCTACAACTACCAGGTGGAAGATGATATTGGAAAGCTCAAATCATGCCTTACTGGTTTCCTCCAAGAACAGGGGCTGTCTGTAGTGGTGAAAGATGACTATGTGCACGAGTTGTAAGTGTTGCTTTTGAGGTGTGGCTTAGCTGGGTAAACTGCCGGGCACTTTGTGACTGTTCCTGTCCTGTGCAGTTGTCGCTACGGAGCTGCCGAGCCTCACGCTGTTGCTGCCTTCATGGGAGGTAAGGGTGACACTCCAGGGCACAGGAACAGCAGCCTGCTGAGCCAGAGCTCTGCTGCCCCGACTGCCCTGGGCTCTCAGAGCAAGGGCTGCAGTCACAGATGGCATTAGGGCACAATCCTCCCCTTCATTCTCCAGGTGTGACCTCCTACAGTACATACAGAGTAAGTGGGTGCAGAGCAAGGGATATAATTGGTAAAATAAATAAACTTCAAAAACAATCTCAGTACATCAAGCTCTTCAAGCTTAAAAATGTGTTTAGAAATGAAATGCTGGAAAGAGGCTTAATTTTTTTTAAAGGAAAGCGATAATTATAGTAATTTTAAAATCAGTGCAGTACACATCTTCTTTTAACATAGTACACTTATGTTAAAGATCTATGAAACAGAAGTAGCCATGGTTTCTTTCCTTTATTCAGCCTGCAGATATGTTTTAATGGATGCTCAAAATTGATACATCAGTTAACTTACCTTCTTTCTTTGGCTTCATGCAGTGCTGAAGATAATTATGTATTATATATTTTGCATATGTAGGAATTTTTTTCTGATTAACCAAAATTTGGTATGTATCATTCTTTAGAAAAATACATAAAGATAATTTCTGAAGAAATTACAGAATGTTTCCTACTACAGGAAAACTCAGAGGGATCACACTGAAGTGACCCTTCAGTTTATTTTGCAGTTAAGTTTTACATGTTTGTTTTTTTTAATTCAGCTTCTCAGTTGAGAGAGGTCACAACTTTCATGGCTCTGTCTGCTCACCCATTTTTACTCTGCGTGTGTGTGTACATGGAGAGAAAGTGTATGCAAAGCTAACTTTTGAAGTAGCAGCTTTCTGATCTTCTTTTATAATGGGAAGTACTGAAACACATTTTTGCCTCCTAGGAGATTTATCAGGCACTTCTGAAATAATTCCAGTGTAGAGACTTCTAGACAAATAACATTATTTTACTGTTGTTTAAATATGACCTGCTAACTGCCTTCGATGTTTTTCTTCTCTTTTGCAGGAGCTGCTGCACAGGAAGTTATCAAAGTCATTACAGGGCAGTTTGTAATTTTTAATAACACCTTTATTTACAGTGGAATGTCACAGACTTCAGCAACTTTCCAGCTGTAGGATAAGCTCTTGCAGTCAATGCCTCCAGGCACTGCTGCTGCTGTATTTACAGAATTTACTGTTCCGTAAATACTGTGGTGTTCTGCCACTGACTGGACTGTTCTGTTCTGTATTACCTGCTAATTAAAGTTTCTTTATTTGTAATTATCTTCTTTTTGTTGCTGTTGTTGTTTTCTGAGGACAAATAAAATCATACTATATCCTGACAATTTTTAAAATACAGAATTTTCTGACTCGCCTCTGAAAGAAAAGGGCAGTAA
>WAAG01085768.1:0-21991 GCA_013390105.1 Tichodroma muraria | reverse complement strand
GTTTCTTTTGGGAATTTTAGCTTGGAGACAGGCTTGTCTATTTAAACCCATCTCTTGCTCCTACTGGCTTTGGCAGGAATCTGAGTGGCACAGTACCCTCCTACCTCATCTACTTTTTCTCTATACCTGCCTTCATTGTTCATGCCATGCTGTTTGTTAACAAGCCAGTGGTCTCCTCAGATGTCTTTTTTTATTTTTTTCATTAGCTGCCTTTTATTACCTTTATTCATATTCCAGTGGCAGTTTACAAATACCAGTTGGTGATTGAAGCCAGATTTCTTGATCTTTCTACATGCATGATCAGTGTGTGTAAGCAGTATCAAAGATCCTTTTTTGATGTGAAAAAAGCAGATAGAAGAAGTGGACAGGAAGCAGAGAAATACATGTTGACTTTGATTCCTTTATTGGTAGTATACTAAAAAGAGGTCAAAGATGTCACTCACTAAAAATTCTCAGAGGTTATGGGGTGACTGGGCTATAAGTTGGTTTGTGCAGCATTGGTCTTGAAAAATTATGTATGGGAATCTTCATCACATATGGGAGAGAAGTTATGTTTATATCCCAGAATATAAATGAGATGCTAACTGGAGCAGCTTTGTAGCATGGAATGTCTCTCTTTCCTTCACAGCTTTACATAGTTCAGTGCTTCCCCTTCTTCGTGTCCTCATGCCTAAGGAATGCAGACGAATAGCTGGAAAAGGTTTGTCTTAGTACTGTTGGGTCATTAAGGTTCTTGGCCAAAATATATCCCTGACCTCCCTGGTCAGAGGAAATTTCATCAGCGGCAATAGTTTCACTGAGACTTTAGCTAGAGTGTCTCAGCTGTTGTGGATGAGGCCTGAGGGTGCTGAGGGGGATAGATCAAAACCTGCTATAACTCTTGTTGAGTGTGTGTCTGGTAAAAGCCTTTATGCCTCATTTCATGCAAGGAGAATGCCTGCAGACAAAACAGAGGCATTCCTTCTGTGTCCATATTTTTGTAAAACTTCAGGACACTTCTCATCAAAATCCCAGTAACAGAGGGTCTGTTGGCCTCTCCAGCTGCAGAAATTCAGCTCTTGGAAGGTGCTGGGCATCAGTCATGAAAGTGTGTAATTAACACTGAACTGATTGTACCACAAATTTTGAAGTAAACTGCTTTCAACAAATCTGTGTGTGTGGACACGAGGCATTTTCATTTTTCCATAGGGGAGCAGTCAGCACGGCTTTGTGCTGCACAGCTCGTGCCTCCAGCAAGCTCTCTCTGAACTGGAGCTGTCTGCAGCCTTGCAGCACAAATAGACCTGAGCAGTGTCATCTGAGAATGTTTATGAATAGCACCTGAAATGTTGCCTGGCTGGCATCAGGAGGAATGGTAATACCTGATCAAAGAGAAGCATCAAGAGCCAAATCTAGCATCTTGAATTCCATCTAGCAAATTGTAATTCTGCAGGAAGCAATACAAAAATCATGTGGAATATTCTATAATTTTTCTTGCATTACAGAGTGTTTATAGATATCTGAATACAATCGAATACTCTGAATAGACCGTGGAATCCTTTAGATTGGAAAAGGCCTCTAAGATCAGTGAATCCAACTGTTAACCCAACACTGCCAAGTCCACCATTAAACTGTGTCCTTTAGTGCCACATCCACATGGCTTTTAAACACCTCCACAAATGGTGACTCAACCACTTCCCTGGCATCCTGTTCTAGTTCTTGACACCCTTTTGGTGGAGAAATTTTTCCTTGTATCCAAACTTAACCTCCCCTGGTGATACTTGAGACTATTTTCTCTCATCTTGTCTGTTACCTGGCAGAAGAAACCAACACCCACCCGGCTACAGCCTCGTTTCTGGTGACTCTAGGGGAGAGGACTTTTACAGCTTCATTAGGAAAGGTCACATCAAAGCCCTTGATCCTGTGCAAAGTGGAATACCCTGACTGTATATAAACTGAGCCCTCAGTTGATATTCCTGTGATGTTGGGAATCCTTTCCCGTTGTCCCTCTGAGGAGCATGAGAAGAGTAATTGAATAACATGTACCTTAAACGCAGATCAATGTGCAAGTCACGTCTGCTATTTGACATTGCAGTGCTTCACCCTCTCTGATAAAGAGCCCATATATGGGGAGTTGACATAATCTTCCTCAAATCATTAGTAACTGATTAGTTTCAGATAAAGTTTATTTTCTTGCAGTTATTGTTGTTCTTAGTCCCAGCCTTTCCTGTTTTGTGATCCTTGTGGGAAGGTTAGGTCTCATGATGGGGCCAGGCTAATCTTTCTACATCCAGACACATAATGATTTAAACTTCTGGATTCAGTTCCAAATGACCCATGTTCCCATAATGTTTGTGCTCATTGCTGAGCATTGTTTTATGTATTTTCTTTATTATATTAAAACTTTATGAATGTGTTATGTACAAGTACCTGAAGAACTGACTGTCTTTTGGGGAAGCTGAGTTTTGGTTTTTTGAGCAAGCGTGCAGTCAGTGTTAGAGCCCTGAAGTTGTCCTTAGGGAGAGAACATACAGGATCTCTCTTCTTCCTCCAGGCTTCCCTCCTGGAAACCTGGACTACCTGTGGGACTCCCAGGACACACATTCCAGCCCACTTTTGCTCTTCATTATCTCATACTATCCTAGCACATGTCCTCAGAATAAGAGTGTGACTTTTGTAGGCATCTGTACCTGAATAATCACCAAAGGCTGGAGGGCAAAACCCCCCTTTTAACGTCAGGGGAATAAAAACTCTCCCCTCCAAACCCCCAAACCTNCCCAGAACATGTAGGCAGTGATACTGCAGGAGCTTTTGGTTGGTTATTTAAACACAACACTTGTTCAGGGGTGGAGTGTGGGTGGAATCAAACAATGCAGGTAGATGATTTAGAAAGTAGACAGTGTATGTAAAATGGTATATCTCCCAGAACAAAATAATCTGTCTCCAGAAATTCTGTCTTGGTTTGCTGGTAACATACAGTGTAGGATGTCACCTATGAAGGTGCCTATGCAATTAATACTATTTTGATCTAATTGATACAGATTTGACACCTGCCTGTGTAATTTCTCTGTTGATCATATGCTCCATTTTTGGCTTGTATTAGTTTTGCACATCACTGTGCCCCTTTGAAGAACCTGCAATAACTTCTGAAGTTCATACAGCGCGGCTGGTTCTTTGTGTCTGTTCTTAGTGGAAATCATCTCTTTTGATTTCTCTGCCTCTACCTATGAACAGGAAAGAGAGAAAAATATTTCCTTGTTTTGCTTGAAAGGATGATATATAAAGAGGAGGAGTGACTCTCCAAGACCAAAAATAAAACAGCTTCAAAACTGGACTCCAGTTTTCTTCCAGTGCTTCCAGCCTGTGCTCCAAACAGGCAGAGAGTAAGGTGAGGCCAGAGTGCTCACAAGGATTGCTGCATATCCTGAGCAAAACTCTGATACAGTTCTAGTTTTGCTGTGGGGCTGTGAGGATGCTCCCTGCCACATTGCATTTAGTGTAAATGGCAGAAGCTTTTGAAATTTTGTTTCTGTGGGAATAAAAAACTTAAAATAAGTTTTTGTTTTTACCTCAGGCTTGCTAGGAAAGTCTGGATAGCTGAGAACCTTGCTATGTGTGAATAATTGAATTTATCCATCAGCCCTTTTTGTGAGCAGGAAATAGTGTGTTTCTGTGATGCAGTATTTCTGTTTTAAGAGACGTGATTGCTTGCAAAGGTGCCTTTCCTGTTCATACCTCTGATTGTATAAGCAGAGATGTTTTGAACTCTGTCTGAACCAGATTGGTATCTTACCCTGGAATTAATCACCAGGAAACCAGTGACCCAGTTTCCCAAACCTGCTCTGATACCAGGTTAGCTGCTACTTCTTCAGATTTTCTATGGATCAAAACCAAGGTGCTGAATCCCTTTGAAAAGGTGTTCTGATATTTCTCCTTCCTCCAAAATTCCCCTTTAATGCCAGCCCCCAGCTATCATGTGATCCTTGTCCTAATCATGCTCCAGGGTCCATCAAGCCAGGGAGGGTGACAGCAAATGGAAGCAGTGTGGGGTGTGTGGCACTGTTAGAGAGCAGTGAACAAAGGCTGAACCATGAGAACGCATGAGCCAGGAGCTGAGGGTGACCCCAGCACAGGTAGGACAGTGCTCTCACTGACCTCAGCCAAGTCCCACGGTGCCCAAGAGGGACCCGGTTGGTGACAGTGAAGATGTCACTGGTGGCCCAGCAATCACTGTGTAGGTGCAGAGGGAAGAGTTGGGACTAAGTTAAATCCATGCAGCAAGTCAGGTCCAGCAAGGACAGGGCTGGGGGTGGGCAAACCTGCAGCATGGCTGAGCTGAGCTTATCTCTGGCTTCTGGTCCCTTTGGCAGTGGCTTTGGGAGTGCCAGTCCCAGGTCTGGCTGGACAGGGCATTTAAGGGTTGGTGGTGCACTTGAGGCTCTGACAGCTGCTCTGATGTGGGCCAAGCATTGAAGTAATTAATGACACATGGTATTTACTATGTAAGTGTTTCTTCTGGGCTCTGTGAGACAGCTCGGTGACTAAAGCGCTACTGAGTATGAGTAAGGAACAGCAGGGCTTCCTTTCTGGAGGCCAAATGATGAGTTATGAGTGTACCCCAGGCCAAAGCAAGGAAGAGTCCAACACTTCACTTCCTGGGGAGCAGGCTGAGAAAGTGGTTAAGTCTTTATGTGCTGGGGCTCCTGCCTGTTGATGTCGCCTGCAGTCCCAGGATAAAACTGAGGTGGGCAGCTGTGCACCATAAAGAGGGACATTTCTGTGTTCGTGAAGAGTTTGGGTGAATGTAAGCTCTGCAAAAGGGAAGGAAAAATGTGTTCTTTAAATTTCTAGCCTAAAACTCTTCATGGCCAGTTTGTGTGTAATTTTTCTCTATGTTGGTGAGAAGAAGATGAACATTGTGAGTGTAGCGAGTAAGGTCTGCCTTGAGGGCTTTGGAAAAAGCTGGCTGAGCAGGTCACTGTCCTGGCCTTGCAGCAGTGGATGGTGACTCAACACTTGCCTGAAAATACTCAGTGCAAGTCTGATGTCCTTTAAAATGAAGGAATGTGGGTCTGGCCTCAAGCTTGAAGAGGCCTGTGGAAAGGCCCATGTTGACTTCAGTGGTCTTGAGAATGAAGCTGTGCAAGGTTTGTGTAGAGCTGGCGCCAGATGTGCCTCCCACCCACAGCTCCGGCAATGAACGTGTGCACAAGGTCAGTGCAAGTATGAGAGAGTTCAAAGGGAGCTCTGCATCCAAGGAGAAATGTTCATAGGCTGATCTGTGCCTCAACAGTGCACTTCCACACAGCCGCCATCCATAGCAGGGCCTTCCCACAGAAGGGAACATCAGACTTACCCTGTGCCCCCAGGCTGAGCTGTACATGTGTCCTCTGGGAGATGAAAATACTGCATGTGGGGTTCACAAAACAAACACGCAGGAAAGTTCTTCAGCTTGCTTGCTTGAAGTTTGATCTGTAAGAAAGGACTGTGGTGGCATGTGTTTTTGCAGTCAACTCAGATATTTTTAGGGAGTGAGGCTGAAGTGTAGGCAGCATGTAATGATTCATGTGGAAACAGTAATTGCAGGAGTCATTGCCATGGAGGGGGTTACCCTTCAAGAAGAGCTAGAGAATAAGATGTTCTTAACCTTCATGGCCTCTTGAGATTAGCAGATGAATATGCTGATAATGTGCAGATGAATGTGTTGATATTTGCTCCAGGAAAATACCAGTAAGTTTGATGGTGTGAAGCCTCCTGCCCTGGGTTGGTGGATCTCATCTAAATTGTTCTTGTTTTCCATTTTTCCATTTCCAGAAGTGCCATTATTTTGGGTATGAATCCCTCTGGTGGAGCAGGGAAGAGTTGATCTTCATTAGATAGAATGTGGTGGGTTTTGTCACATCCTGTATCCCTGTAGGGACACTACAGCTGTGTCACACCCCCAACGTGGTGGCTGCAAGAAGTAGCTATCAGCTTTCACATAGAGAGACAAAGCTATAACTGAAACAGCAGATGGTTACCAAATATCTCTTGTTTGTGTCATCAAAGGTAGCTCATATTGGGTCAGGCCCTCCAGTATTCAGTTTCCAGATTGGTTGATTTCACTCTCTTAATCTTTACATATCCTATAAGGCTGCCTTGTTGTGGTCCAGGTGCTGCTGTGCTTTGCTGGCAAGTGGAGCAAGCTTGTTTGCTCTGTATACAATTACAGTGACTAAGGAATTTTAAAGTAAGACCTAGAAGTGTTGTCACAATATGCTCTTACCCAATGTTATTATGTGGGAGACAGTGGGTGGTAAATACAAAAGAAAAAAATCATTAGCTTTTCTTCCTTACTCTTGACAACTCTGTCAATTTTTATGTAGTTTTATTTTTCTAGTTCTATTTTTTTTTTTTTTTTAGGTGTTTTCTTACCTTCTTTTAAGGTCAGAGTTCCTGAAGTTAAGTGACTATCAGAAATCTTGACCCTCTCTGGCTTTTATAGCTACACAGAAAAGCTTTTAAACATCAGTCCCAGAGGCTTGAGATCTGTAAACCTAATAGGAGGAGTACCACCTTCATTTATTCTTAAAATTCTATGATTTGCTTAGGTCATCTCACAGCATCTCAGAGATTAATTTCAAGGCATAAAGTACTTAAACTCAGTAAAATGAATGTCTTCTTATTTTCACTGTCCACTTGATGTGTGGTGTTGGAGGGAGAGCAGGAGATAGGTCTGTGGCTCAGCCCCTCTCCCAGCGAGCTGAGAGGTGTGACAGGAGAAAATCTTTTCTACCTGGAGCGGTCAGAGATTGTGTTCACTGAAAGGAAAGGAACTGGCACTTTGTTCAGGGCTGGGGTGAAGAGAGAACTTCCATTATCTTTCACACTGCTGAGTATAGGTAAAGGATGGATGAAGCCACACTTTTTTCTAACTTATTATTTACAGCACAGCTACTTCCCTACTGATGTCACTGGAAATGTATTTAAATGCTGTAACCTCCAAACATGGCCAGAGGTCAATGAGACGAGAATTTGGTACTCCAGAGTTCCATCCTTGTGTAAATAAACAAATATTTTGGTAAATCCCCGAGTTTGGAAGCTGGTGACCATAGCATAACAAGCAAACCCATCAAAAATAGGCTTCTTGTTGTTTGTTTTGTATTTGATTTTATTAGCAGATTGAATTTTCAGAGCGGGAAGATTGCACATACTGTATTCAATTTGTCTACAAAGTACTTCCTATAGAAAGTTGGGGGAAGGGGAAGGAAGGAATAACTTTTCAGAGGCATTCTCCTACTGCTTTTGTCTTTCATTTAAAAAGAGATGCTGACTCATAAGCTAGAAGCTTTCTCCTGCCTCAGGATAGTACAGCCTTGTGGCCATGCTCTCTGCTTTGCTTCCATTTCAGGCACTGCACTGAAGGTCAGCAGGGCTGTTTGCAACCCAGGCACTCTCCTCCTGTAACATCTGCTTTTCTGAGCAGAGCTTTGCAGGAAATCAGATGTGATTGTGCATTGATATTTTTTATCTTCCTGCCAGCCACACAGATGAGGCTAATTTGCTTCCAAAGTTTTTAATTGGGAAGAAAGTGTTTTGAGGTTTCATTTTCAGACCCTTGAAGGTTTGATTGGTCCTTGGTACCTTTCACTGCCTATCCAGTTCTATTTGGTAAACTACAAACAGGTTGAAAACACTGAGCTATCTAAAAAAAATAAATTTGATCCAATCTTCCACCAACCCCCTGCCTTCAAAACCCTTCCAGGATTTGAAGTTCCATAGAAACTCACCTGTTGATTCTGACAGCATGGCATGTGGGAGGATGGTCTCTTTAACATCAATGATAACCAAATTGAGTGGGGAGTAGCTAGTCACTCTGCTGTATGTTTTTTAGGTGTCCTGTAATTTGACTGCATTATTACAGCTTTAAAACTGGGCAGATTCCCAGAGTCCTGTGTATATTTATATAGCTGTATGCTCCTGGTCAGCTTGGGAGCCCTGTGGCTGGTGTGGTGTCTGCATTTTTGTGGACACATTTATGGCAGGAGCTATCATTCACCTTCAAGTGTCTGTGGATAGTTTCTTATCAGTTATTTCAGCTCCTGACTAGCATGTGCAAGCAGGTACTTGCTCATGTAAAACTTTGACTAAATGAACTGTGCCTTCAAAGCTATGAACCCCACTTAATAAAGCAACCTCTCTTGGATAGGTGCTGTGCCTTTGTAGAGAACTAGCACAATTTACCTTGTATTACCTTAAATTTACAAGCTTAAACCTATATTGCCTAATACGTTTGCTTTGTTTTAAATAGGTTTTACAGGGCATCATTTGTTTCCTTGATGATCTCAGTGTACAGGTAGTGGTTACAGCTTTATAAGGCATCAGAGGAGCATTAATCACCTGCAAATGGTAATGATCTGGTTATTCTAAACTGCATCTTTATGTTAACCCATGTATTAGGTAAACAAGGGTTATAACCCTGCATTGAGGCATTGAGATGTTCGTGTGACTTTGGGTAGGTCAGGGGTACCATGTTAAAATGAAACTTAGGATTTGGAAGGTCTTAATCTGTCCATGCTGTCACTGACTGACTCCTGGCTCTGATTTTGCCTCCAGGTGACCTTTCTAAGTGAGGATTGCAGAATCTCTTCTGACATCTACCATGTATTATTTTGAGGAAAAGAGGCAGCAAATCAAGACAGTTAAAAATAAGTTAAATATAACATTGTCAGGAACCAGAATGGCTTTACTTTGCCAGAGAAGAGTCATACTTCACATGTGAATGATCTTCTTTTGACCTAAACTTAAACCGTGAGTTTGGGGAACAACCATTATAGAATTGGTTAGGTCTGTAATTCACTGTGTTAATAACAGGATGGTCTGAAAGAGAAAACAAAAGATCCTTACTTCTCAACAATGAACAGAATAAAGGCTATCAATTTATCTTGTGTTTTCTTGTTAATTGTGTTTTTTAGCTTGGCCTTTTTTCTTTTTCATGGAGAAGAATTGGTGGGGTTTCAGAAATACTTCCAATCAGTGCAAACCATTTCCTATTGTGGCTGGCAGCTGTTCTGTGTTTCAGATGATGGGCACAGCAATACTCCTAAAGAAAGAATTGCTTACAAAGAACAGATGAATCTGAGGTTATGGTTAAGGGATAGTTCACCCCCATAAATTACTCCATTATTATATATCAAGAATACTTTTGTAGCCTGTCACTGAAGCAACTGTTGAATGGGATTCTGCATCCCACACTTGAAATTGGTCCCAGCTCAGCCAAATACTTGAGCATGTGCTTGAAAGCTGAGCATCGACTTCAGCAGCTTGCCTAAGGGCTGACTCAGGTTCCATGCTGGCCTGGAAGGCTGATGGAATTCTCACAATAACTCTCATGTGGTGTTTCCTCTGGTGAGAGTGGATAGCAATATTTGTGTACTTCCTGTGCTTGTGAAGTACAAGGATCACTCCTCTTTCTTTTGCAAAGCTTGTTACCTGGCTGGATCACTGGGGAGGTGGGTGGGTGACATCCACTGGGGTGGTGTTGATCTGGGGTGGGTTGGGCTGGGAGTTGCTCCACGCTCGCCTGTTGTGAGATATGGAGTTGCGTGACACGGGGAGCAAAGTTGACATGGAGCAAGCAACTGATGTTAATTGGTGTAGCTGCCACCCATTAAGGAAGGAGAGCCAAATCAAAAGATTTGATTACTCAGGATTGACTAATGCTCTTGGTTTTCCGTGTCACCATCCTGACTCCTGTCGCATGTGACAAGCAGGGGTGACACGCCTGAGTCACGTCTCACCCTGAATAGGATGAGATGTAGTGTTACTGTGCTGGGTATGGTTATTCACATAATGATGTTATTTTTTTTTTCCCCTCACAATATTGTTTGATAACTTCCTGTTATTTTAAGATGGCAAGCACCAATTCAGTCCCAGCATATTGGTGATGAATTAACATATCAGAAAGTTAGTCCCTGTGTCAGGTAGGCAGCTGGTCGTGCGCAGTTGTAGGGTAGGGGATGGGCTGTAACCTATTGAGCACTTACTGGCTCAGTTTTTGTACAGATTGCTGGGAGATCAAATTCACCATGCTTGTTTATTCCTTCTGTATTGCTTCAGAGTTCTAAAGTGAAGATGGTTCAACGCAGAGATAATAAAGAGAAAAAAAGTCTGACAAACATTTTGTCATTTTTGGCGAAAGTAAATAACGAGTTTGCAGAGCTGTACAGCCCTGCCTTTGTGTTTGGACAGTGCGCATGATTTACTGCAGGAATCAGTTTGGCATAGCATAGCTGTGCCGATTCAGCAGGACCTACCATTATCTTGTCATGTTTTTTAGCAAATTGACTTTTACAAGGCAGCAATTCAAAAACATGAAAGAGAAATGTGCTGAGCAACCCATCCCTTCTTGTCCCCCCATCCAGTGTGTGCTGGCTAATCTGCCACAGTCATGCCCATGGGCACGATGACGCCCGGCTCCCTCACTTGCTAGCAGGCTTTGGGCGTTCCACGTGCGTGAGCTGGTGTGGGTCCTGATTTTATTATTGTGTTCTCAAGCTCCCAAATTGCTGACTTTTCAGCTAAGTGCAACAGTTCACACATGGTTTTCTGTCGTGCTTTGCTTTACAGACTTAATAGGATTTTTGTGGTACAGCAGGAATAACAAAAGCACCGTTAGCAACATTTTGTAAATCTTGCTGCTTTTCAGCTCTGCTCACCCACAGCCTGCAGAGAAAGCTTTCTCCCACGGGCAGAGAAAAATGTCCAGAAAGCAACAAGGTTCCTGGGCTTGTCCTGACTAGTACTGCCTTTCACTGCCTCTGAAGGCAGACTACTGGGCTAGAGGCACTGCTTGTCTGACTCTTAAGGGCATTTTTGGTGTTTTTAAAATACATCTCTATTCCTGTCTTAACACTGAAGTAGCTGTAGACACAGTATTTCTGCATTCTTATAGTTTTGGTGAATGGGTATGGATTGTGTTTATTTTTAAGGGGTTAATTTAAAATCTGTAAAACTTTCCTACCTTCTGGGAATTTGGGATGTTCAGTGCCATCTATGCCTCAGCAAATGGCTTCTATTTAATAACACCTTTGTACAGTACCATTGAGAGATGGCTATCTCAGAGAGCTAATCTGTGGATTTGCCCAAGGGTGAAAAAAGAGCAAAAAAGTAAGACTGAGAGGAGGGGAGATGAGAGAAGGAACATTCTTTGTTCGTGCATATTTTTTCAATGGATAATGTGTGGGAAGGGTAGGGGCAGAGATGCTCCAAGAGCACTCTGAGATAATAAAACAGCTTGTTTAGCTAACCAGGATGGAAATGACAGCCCTACCCATCCTTCTGTCTTGCTCTCCTGGGAACAACCCGGGGCTCGAGCAGCCCTCTTCATGCTTGGGGCAGGGCTGTGCACAGCCCCTTTTCCTGTTCCTTGGGGTGTTGAGATGACACTGCAGGGCTAGTGGGGGTTTCCCTCCAGCTCCTGAGCATAGCAGCTTCTGTCTGGAAGCCGATGACACTGTCCACTCCTCATGAATTGACAGGTCCTCTGGCACCAGCATGTGCCTGTGTGTCACCACACTCCATGAACCTGCTCCACAAACCCTGTCTCAAGCCACAGTGGTCTTTTACTTGAAGGCATGACTTTCCTCAAGAGAACTTTCCTCAGTAGTGAGCACTTGTTTCCTTCCCTTTCCTTTGCAGAAAATATTTGTTACTCAAAAGATCCGTTCTGAGGATTACCCAGGCACACCAGAGATGCCAGTGAGGGAGACCCATCCTGAAGCAGCAGATTTTGGATCACACTGCAGCCCATCAGTTGTGTAGGTTTCCCTTCCTCTCTCAAGTAAGGTCTTAAAGTCTTTTGAATGACTCACTCAATAGGAAAAACTCTACTCTGTACTAATGGTTAATGGGTCTTTCTAGCAGATGTAAAATCCAGTGAAACATATACAGTTTCTTTAGTTTTAAGAGGAACAGATGATTTAATAAGAAGCTATAAATCTCTTGGGAATCTACAGACATAGTCCAATAGTAAACTTCTGCCAGATTTTTCACTGACTAGACTTATAGCCTATGAGTCATAGCAGTCTGCTCCACTCTCCACCTCAATTGCCTGTTGTTGTTTTGGCTTTTAGAGGTGTTCTGTGGTGCATATGGATTTTTTATCACCTTCTCCAGTTAATGGGCTTGCTCTTTCATTCAGGAGACAGCCTCCAAGCAGTTGACTCTTATTCTCACTTTGTGCATGACAGTGCATGACATTTCTTTTCCATTCCCTAGCTCACTGTGTGATTTTAAAGTTGTATAAGGAAAGTATTTCTGAGGAATGTATTAATATAGCCTCCTAAATGGGCCTAGTAGTGGGAATCCAGTTAAATTAAGAGATATAGCCAGTATATATGTATATATATCTTATGAAGGTTAATAAGTTTATTGTAACAGTATTTCCAATAGATTCAGCTATTATCAGCTCTTTAGAGATAAGGCAACAGGCAGAAAGAAAGTTGTTTCAGTTGCCTGTGTCACATGCTGAATTGCAGGGGATGGTTATATTTTCTAAAGTACAGAGTTGACATTCCAAAAGGATGTAAAATGACACGCAGGGTTTTACAAATGTCTTCTACGTTGTGCTGACCTGCTGGCTCTCTATGATTGTCTGAGATATCTAGGAAGGAGGGCTGCAAGCTCTTGTTTTATTTTACAGCTGGCTCACAAGCCATGTGAATTATACTTGGGAACCACTCTAGAGGAGGTAAGGAATTAAAATTACTAAAATTTGCTCCAGGTCATGCCCAGGTAAACTAGGGATAAAACCAGTGATAAGACAAGTGAAGAATATTTAGCCATCGTGGAGGCTTTTACAAGACAGGTGCATTGCTACTTATTTTGAATGCAGCTGGATGGAGGGGATTTTAAAAATTACCCACAGCATGGGTTTTTTGTTTCTGTTAAATCTCACAGTGTAACTACAGAAATATAAGAAAAATTGTGCTAAATTCTGACTTGGTCAGAATAAGCAGGCAGTAAAAATCAGGTTCTAATTGTTTCAGTGGCTCAGGACCACATTTGCATTTGTTGTTCTCTGGGACCATGTATATTGTGAGGGAAAATTCTTTTTTCAGTGATAAGGATGATGAGAAAACCCTGTTCGTGTTTGGCCTTTTTCAGGCTGGAGTGAGTATCAAAAATTCATAGATGTGAAGCAGGTTAAGAAACTGGAAACAGCTTAGAGGTTGTTTAATGTACAGAATTGTATAATGTGGCCAAAAATAGATATCATTTGAAGTTTGGGGTGGGATTACAATTTACTGCGTTGTTCCAACACCTTCAGAAAGCCAAACAGGCCTTGTGTTTCTAGGCAAAGAAAGCTATCCAAGGTCATATACCTGCATGTGTCAAAAGCAAGAACAGCATTCGATTCTTGTGACTCCTTGTTAGGCCTCCCCACAGAGTGCAGGAGGAAGTGTAGAAGTTTTCAACACCATGTATATGTGCAAAATAGCCCTTTCAGCTCTTTCTGGCAAACTGAGAGCGTTGCTTTATGCTTTCAGTAAGCACAGAGCTCTCATGTTTACTGATGGGACTTTCACACGTCAGGAAATCAGAAAGCTGGAGACGTAACCAGCATGTCTGCTCTTGAATGAGGAATTTTCCCCAGAGCAAGTTGTGATGCGTGCTCCTAAAGGTTTGCATCTTACGGATCAGACTTTCCATGAGCTGCTTCCAGCACTGTAGGCACTAGCTTGTGATTGCAGTGCACACACCCCCCCAGCTGCAAGGGTAACAGCCATAGCTTACACGTTTAGATCTTTGCATAACTGTGGGATTCATTGGGGATGTCTAGTTCCTTTGGCAGTCTGGCCCAGCTGTGGGGTTTAGGTGATGTTGGTGCAGCATTCAGTGTTACCCCAGGTTAGAGGTTAGCTAGAAACTGAGGCCTTTAAGAGAGGTTTTGCTCGCCCTTATTCACTGACAGCAAGATCTTTTGCAGACTTTCTGGTGTGTGGTCTGTGCACACTGAATGGCTGACACTGAGCCTGTGTTGTGGGATTTCACCACTTCCATGGTATGAACAGCAAGCAGCAGCATTTCCAGGGAGGGAGTTTTGTCCATCCCCTTAAAATAATATACATAGCAATGGGGAACATCATGTGACTGTGTGGACCTTATCCAGAGTTTTAAAGGAAAAATATCTCTAACACTGTCCTGGCCTATGTAAACTGTATAGTTTTCCCAGACTTGGAAGAAAAGCACTGGTACTTTCCCAAGTTCCGCCCTTTTCAGTTTGATGTGAGAGGAAAAAAAAAAGAAGGGTTGATTCTTGCTTTCCTTTTGTCTCTAAAATGGGAAGTAGTTAATGAAAATAAGAAATTATGCTTTTTCATGTCAAGAGGCAAAATCTTTTTTCTGAGCCATCTGTTTTGATGAGAATAAAGCAAAATGTGTACTTTTTTACTTCAGTAATAAACTCTACTCTTTGTGGTGAAGATATGTAGGTGTGTGATTCTCCAGCGGCCTAAATGTGGATGTTGGGACAGTCCATCCTTGGATGTGGGGCTATTTTCAGAGATATCCCCCGGTTTTGTTTGGAGGAATGCACAGAACTAAGGAGGAATGCTTTTAAAGCATTCATCTGGACCTTGGGTGCTGGGAGCTGAATTTCCAGTGCTGGGACTGGCTTCCTCTGTGGTCTGCAGCGCGTTGCTCTGGGAATGTGTGCGCCACACAACGAATGTGGGCACGAAGGGCCCTGGAGCTGACTCCGGGAGGGCGGCAGCGCCCTGCGCTGTGTGGTGCCGCGGCCCCTTCCCAGAAAACGCAGCCGTGCCGGTTCAAGCACTGCTGTGTGCTGGTGCAGCCGTGCTGCTTCCAGTTCTGGCCTTAGCGTGGCCGTGGCTCATTCGGACATCTCTGTACCACACTCCAGTTGTAAACCCAGGAAGCGCCGAGGTACTTAGAAATAAACACAGAGTTCATAAAATGTTTTTGAACTGTCTGAGTGGTCTGGTTTTGGATTTCCTTTGTTTTGCACAAGCTTGTCCTAGTCACTCCAATGTCACTGACTTTCGTTGCCTCTGTCGCACTGGAAACCAGCTAGAAAAAAAGCCTCCTTTTGACTGTTGCCCATGCCCAAACTGTTTTCCAGAAAATCCCAATTTTGACCGACCCCAACTGCCTTCCAGGTTCTAGCTCTGGCCTCGGGGCAAGCAGCAGAGCCTGGTGTTTAGAGCACTGTTGGTCACACAGAGTTTCCAGAGGGCCACTGTGCAGACTTGCACACAGAGCCATTGAACTCCTTTTTTTCCAGGCAGCCACACTGGAGTGACACTTACGCAGCTTTGCAGAGTACCCTGAGGGCCTTAAATGAAAGGAGCTCTGCATATTCAAAGCAATATTATGTTTATCTCTTCTATCCAAAGTAGAGAAGAAAACGTTTT
The DNA here is from genome assembly GCA_013390105.1 of Tichodroma muraria. NCBI lineage: Eukaryota > Metazoa > Chordata > Aves > Passeriformes > Sittidae > Tichodroma > Tichodroma muraria. The sequence goes on along the minus strand of WAAG01085768.1, from coordinate 6,596 downwards.
ATTGCTGTGGCTTAAAATCTGCCTGCTATGATGCTTATGGCAGGACAAAAGACAAACTCTGTATCCCTGAGAAAAGACACACTGCCGCAGGCTTTGATTTCCATGGGGTGAAGGTGATGGGACTAGTGCTGGGCCAGTGCTCTGCACTATCCATCCTCCCCAGAGATGAGAAATGGGGCTCACAGGCATTCCCCTAGCATGTTAGCAGCAGTTCACAGGGTCTCCAGGCCAGCTTGGATGTTCAAGTCATGACTAAAATAAAGGAAGCCAACTGTGTTAGCACACAGAGAAGTCATTGCCTTTTGTCCAAAGGAACATCAGGCTGACACTTTCTTCTTGGAGTCTCTTGGCTCCTAGCATTTAGAAGATAAGATCTGCCCAGTCAGAGGGGGTTGTATAAACTTCCTGTGAACTTTCATAGTTGATGATCAAAAGGAATCACAAAACATGTTGTCATTATTTATCTATTTATTTATCTATTTAGAAGTTCAAAGAGTGTACAGTGCTATTGGTTGTGATTTTTTTTTTTTCTCATGTAAACAAGGTGATATCATACTGGATGCACGGCCTTAGGCCCACATTTTCAATTTTGGGTTTAACTCAAGAGCTCTTTTACTCTGGAAAGCATCTTTGTGGGGGGAAAAATGCGAAAAATGCAACCACCACCCATATTCTGCTTCAGAAGCCATCCCTGCAGTGTTATCTGTGTCCCTTGCTTTGCTAAAAGATTCTCTTCCCTTTGTTAGCTTCATATAGCCAGTATAACAATAGAGATGGTTCCCAACAGCATCCCTTTCTTTGTCCCACTACGTGGATGCAAGCACAGGTTTTTTTCAAGGATACCTTGACATGAATTTGAGAAGTTCCCATTCATTTGGGGATTTGGCTTATATGACCTGTATTCCCATAATTTATGTGCTCTGAGGAGGATTCTGTCCCTCTGTTCTCATTAAGTCAAAGCTTTGCAGCACTTGCTCAGATTCACACAAGATTTAGTCCTCCCAACGTTATATTCTTGTGTGTTCTGCTTCAGTGCAATTCCAGGTGTGAGGGGATCTGTTTTCTGAATTGTCTTCTCTCCCCACATGTAGCATCCTGTGTCACAGGATGTATGCTGTGAACAGGGGCAACAGAAACTTTTCCTTTCACTTTTACTTGAAAGAAACAGTAGTGAAATCAGACACATGGAGATCTGGCATTCATGTAGGGTCAAATCAGAAATCCTGTGGTGTTTCAAGCAACTCATTGACATCTCTCCTGGTATGGCTGATTCCCAGAGGAAGCCTGCTTGTCTCATTTGCCGTCATGTTTGGGGCATAAATCCACCCTTGATGGGGACAGACAGGACAAATAACCTCTCCTCGAGGGCTTCTCCCCCTCCATCAGTTTTGGATTGACAGCTTCCTGTCTCTCCCTTTTGGGCATGCCTGGGATGCAGCAGAGCCATGCAAGGAAGGGTGTTGACTGGAAGGAAGATGGGTTGGAGAGAGGGCTGGCTCTGGAGAGTTAAGGAGCAGAAGGACTTATTTGCATGAGATTCCCACCTTTTGGTTATCCCTCTGGCTTGGCTTATGCCTTGGCCTGGTGCCATCTGACACAGTTTGCAGTGCTGGGATGCTGAGGGCTGGCTGAATTGGCTGCCTGGGCCCAGAGCCAGTTTGTATGGCTTGTTTGGCTTTGCACTGCTTTTCTAGCAGGGTGAGCTGTAATATGTGTCTCCCGTCATGAATCAGACCATAGGTATGGATAATTCTCAAACCAGATATTCACATGAGTTAATTCCACACTGTTCACGTTTAAAGTTGCTTTATGAAGGACTTATTCAGCTTATTGCTCAGCAAATTTTCGGCATCATTAGTAGGTGTAGCATGAGGGTTGTGTCCCAGTATGACCAAACAATGTCTTAAAGCTTTAATTGCCAAATAAAAACTCTTTCCACCTCTCTTTTCTAAAATATACGACATTACTAAACCACCACCTTGGTAAAATATTGTAGCACATATATTTAAGTGTATTTTTAAGTTCTTTTGAAGTCAACGTTTAAGTGCTTTGCTGAATCAGGGCCTAAAATAATAATAGCCATAAAGCTAAGCCACTTTATTTTTGTATGAGTGTTTGCACAGCAATTGAGTGCATGTCAGTTTCTTGTCATGACCCCCAGGTGCAGATCTCGCTTAGTTTCAGTGAATTTGAAACTTTTTCAAGTTGCTGTCTTGCACACAGTTACGGTGTCAGGGTCATACCCAAGAATGGCAGGCTCTCGTTTGCAAATAAGATCAAACTGAAATGGGATATAGGGCCGTAAAGGGATCGGCAGCATCTCAAAGAGAGAACAGCTATGATTAGTCATTTCCTATATACATACTATACAAATACTGGGGATATACACACACAATTTTTTTTTTCTGGATTAGTGAAACCAGTACTGTGCTGCAAACCTGATCCTTGCTAGATTATTGAGGAGGTCATGGAAATTTAATTCTCCTGTTAGAAGACAGTTGTGCATATACTGTAAGTAACAGATCTGAAATGGGGGAAGAAAACAAGTCTGTAGCTGACTGATCTTAGACTTTCACCTGCACAGTCCCTTGCAGCTGGGGAGCTCCTATGTTGAGTCAACTCCTTTGCTGTTATTTGCAAGGCTGCAATCTACTTTTGTGCTGCTTACTTGGATACCACAATCCTAGCAAAACATGCAGTGGGGCAAAATTGAAGCTAATGAACTTAATGTGATTAAACCTTTTCACTGAAAGCAGTGGAAAGTTTAATCACATTTCGTAGAATGGTACCTTTGGGGTCAGAAGCGTTATCTTGTGCCACTTGCTTTTTTATTGTGTTCTTACACCATCATGTTGGAGTGTTACCAACGAGGGCCAGTGCTGTGCACTGTTAATTTAAAGAACTCACTGGTGCTGTGGGACTGCTTCAGAGTGTGTGGTGTCTGCTGCCCTGCCTGTCATCACTTTGCCCTACCTGGTAGCCCACAGAATTCCCTATGCAAAACTATTGAGTGCTGGGTCTTTATTAAAAGAGCAAAGAACACAGTTTTTGTAGTGCATGTGTGCTTTACATTAAGAGCTGGCTCAGGCTTTTCCCCTTATTTCCATACCTCTGCAAGTCACTGCCTGGTGATGAGGAAGTGCTGCTCCCAAGCTCCCTGCCTCTCCCAGTGAGATCAGCAGGAGCTGCAGGCACTTGCAGCAGTATTGTGTTAAAAACATAATGGGGCAGAGTGATTAAGTTTCACTTTTTGTTGTTGAGTCTTAAATTATAGAATTTCAAACAAATACATATTTGTTGAGGTCACTGCAAAGATGGTTAGTAAATGTGTAGAGATGACAGGAGGAAGAACAATTAGGTGGCCATCTTCGATGGGAAAGGGCCAGAAGCCCTTGTGAAGGGCAGGAAGTTATTCGAGGAGGGGAAAAATCCTAAGTAACCTTGCAAGAGTGTTTTCTATCTAAAAAAACGTAAAGGAAAATGTTACTGAAGTTGGAGCAGTGATTAATTTGAATTTATACCTACCAGAGATTTGTGCTGCTGTTGTGGCTGGCTTAGTCTGGAGCTCACCTCTGATGTTGTGTTTTCACCTACTGAAAGTGATAAAATTTCATGAGGAACAGGTCTGATTATTGTTTTCTCTCCTGTTGCTGTTGATGGCTGCTTGGAAAGCATTCACTAAAGGGTCTCAGACAGGGCAGCTCGTGTTTCCCTTGCTGGTCTCCAGGCAGAGGCTCCAGGTGTGCCTGGTGAGGGTTCCTGCTGTGCACTCACCCTGCTCAGTGCGTGTCTGTTCCTGTGCCTCACGAGGCTGCTCCATCCCTGGGCCTGGAGTGGAGGAAGAAGCACGTTCAACCAGTCAGAAAGGGGAAGCGTATAGGAAATAAGAAACTAAACATCAGCTGCGTGTGAGTAATGGGCTGCCTGTCTGTCTCCTGCAGGCTGTGAGGGTGCGCACTCGGATGCCTTTCGATGGCATGGTAGCTGTGATGTTGTAATCAATGTTAAATCAGCTGTTCATCATGTCCTCTGTTCATGATTTCAGACTCTGTCCAGAGCCTGAATTGTGTTCTGAGTTGTTGATGTGCTCAAATGAAAGCCCAGTGAGAAAAAAGTAAAATGTGCGAATGGCTCTTGTTCCACTGGGGTCAATCTGAGCTATGTATGTCATATGTATGTATGTCCTTTTGGCAAGGAACTGATTCAGGGTATTCATAGGGCTTAGAACAGAAATGTGTTTGTCTGAGGGCTTCTGTGGCAGTCACCTGCCTAAGGCCAAAGCTTGGGTCATAGTTTCATTACTGTGCCTTGTTCCTACGTATTTGTGTGTGCGTGATATATATTAACAACTTCACTTGCTTTGCTTGGAATTTTAAACTGTAACAGAGTGTGTTTGCAATGCACGCAGCATTTTCAATGATTTATGAATGCCAGCTTGCCTGCTCCCCCAGATCCTTGCCGTATATGCAGATGTGGCCGCGGGGTGAAGTGCCACAGAGCCTTGCTGTGAGCGCTGGAGCGGGGTGTGATGCAGACGGTTGGTGCATTCTCCCATGTTACCAGTAATGGGGTCTGTAGAAGAGCTGAGCGTGATCAGCCATTTCACTTGTCCATTGATCAATTCCTAGAGAGTTTTTTTATTACTTCTGTGTCTTTGAGCACTCCCTCTGCAGTGATGCAGTGTCACTTTCCTGTGAGGAGTTAGCAGTTTCCCTCTTTCCCCAGTCACACTGCTGAAATTGTGCCCACTGGCAGCATGTGTTGAATTTACCTTAGTCATACATCAAAGAAGCTTTCCAGGACAAAACCAAGTCATAATATTCCTTATATATCCAAGTCATCATATTCCTTAATATTTGTCTCTCATGGCTGTGGCTGGGCATCACTGGCGCATTCTTAACGGAACTTAGTGTGAATTTGCAAACTTAGCATATGGTACTTTCATATCTAGGAACTATTTGATGTCATTTCAACATCTTCTGGATGCTTGACAGCTTAAGTAGCTGTTATGTTTATCTGCCTGTGAGTAGTCTGCACACAGATTTTGGTAGCAGTATAAAATATGCCTCATGTATATGCTTTTGTGTGATGTTCTTGTTAGAGGGAGGTGGTTTAAGTGTGCAATCTGCCAGGAGCCCTGTCACTCACAAAATTCAGAGTTTTTGAAGTACAGGCAATAATATGCTCTGGCGTAGTTTATATGTAAGAATGGCTATATGGAGAGACAGGTGTTCCCATGAAACATCTTGACTATCTCACAGAACCAGAAGAATAATATATTGGAACTCTTTAATCTCCTCATGTAGAAATCCAGTTATGTTGATTATATCATGTATGTTTTCTTGTGTTCAGCTCTCAAAATAACATATAAAGGATTTCATGTTAGTACTGAGTTTTAAATGCAGGGGTGGAGCATCATAACAGCACTGTGAAATGGTTAATAGATACACAAGAAATTGATTTCTTATTTAGCTTGGCATAGGCAGCTTTGCAATTTTCTGCCCGCTAGAGGGACTGCTGCTTATACTGCTCATTGAAGAACACAGACTCATGAAGTCCCTTTAGTATCTTTTATGAAGTTTTAAAACTTTGAATGACTGTCTCTGATTAAAGCCTCTAAAGAGTAAGTCTCCAAGGTATTTCTCAAAGTGTAAAATCTTTGGGCACAGTACTCTTCTTCTGAGTCCAAATATTTTTTAAACTTAATTTTCTTAATAAATGTTCTTTCTTTTTTATAAAGTATTTTCTGTTCTCTTGATTTATCAGTGCAGACTTTCCTATATGACGTTGGTGGGGATTAATTCGGATTCTTTTTGTCAAGGAAAAAATGTTGTATGTCTTTATTTATGTTTGGAGTAAGTTTTGTTTTGCAACCATGGTGCCAGTGAATATGGTAAACTAATCAGTTCTTGTATTCACGAAAGTCAGTGAAATGGGTTTCTCCTTTAACTGGGAGATAGCAAGTTTTGGGTAAGCGGCACTTAAACTCATAGTCAGTATGAGAAAACTTCCAGATGTATCTCTATGTTCTTGTTTAGCTGGGGAATTTTTTTCTGTTTGTTTGTTTGAGCTGCATGTTCCTGACCTGCCCAATTTTCTTTTTAATTACAGAAACATGAAAGAATACAGGAAGTCCTGCGTGACCTTATGAATACCTGCGCTAATTAAGTCATTGGCTTCGTACTGGGAGAACAGCAAGGTAAGCAGTCAGGCCATGCCAGCAGCATGTCTTGTAATCTGCATGATTGTATTTCAACAAAGTTTTAGTGCTTTCACATATCAAATTCATAACTAGGCAGGCGAAGACAAATAGCCTGCAGGTCTGAATGCGATAGATTTACTTTTAGTTCAAAGCTTTGGTGAGTAAACATCTCTTTTTCTTCCTTCTGGGGAAAAAAAAGTACAAGTTTTGTGGTCATTTTCTCCTTTTTGAAGGCAATATCTTTAATTTCCACAATCAATTCCTGCCCGAATCTCAGCTTCCTGGGCTGACTCTGGGGAGGGGCTGGAGGAGGGGTGGAATGTTTCAAAACCTAGCTGATGAAAAGGCATGCTGTTTTGTGGATGCCTCTCAGAATTGTTTAAATCTCTGTGTG
>WAAG01085766.1:0-16801 GCA_013390105.1 Tichodroma muraria | reverse complement strand
CCTAAAAATGAAGTGAAATAGCTTGATCATCAATTTGTATAACGAATTTATGGAAACACAGATCATCTTTGGAAACACCAGTGTTTGAAAAGGCATGGAGACACATTCTTACCAGATTAAATGGCATGGCTGAGATGGACAAGGAGGTGAGTGGCCATTTTCCATTTCTCATATGCTATATGAAGCCTATGACAAGCAGAATAGAATTGAAAGTGGTGCAGATTTTGCTACAACTGCAATCAGAAATACGTTGGCTTAAAGGTTTCTGAGTCCTTGCAAGCCATTTTAGATCAAACATAAGAAGAATTGAGGAGAATTTCAGTTGAATAATTTGATTACTCCAATGAAACTTACACAGATATTTTGAACTTCTGGGGAAGACAGAATATTCAAGCACCTTCAGAAAATATACTGAAGTGACTAAACCAAAAGTAGCACAGGCCAGAAAACTGTTTTTGTTTTCTGACTTGAGGTTTCAGGTCCCAAGCGAACTCTACCTTCTCACTTTCACTAAAATAAGAAGCTATTCTCTCTTGCTATTTTTTCAGATGAGATTAGTGGATGTCTGATGCCTCCAGATATCTGATGATATCTGAAAATATTCAGTATATCCCATTTTTTCCTGAAGGCTGGAAGGTCTCCCAGGTTGTCTTTTGTCATATTGTAAGCCCTGTGGTGATGTATTAGACATACAGGGATATCTAAAATGATGCCCTATGCCTATGCTTAAGGACATGAAGCCTTGATGTGTTTGGGCATCTAGGACTACTCAGAGGATGTGAATGAGCTTTGATGTCTGATCCTACCAGGACTGTGAAACTGAGGACTCAGTCTTTGCATCAATGTTTAGTATTTTGAAAGCCCACTTTAACACCCTATGAAAGGAATTAACCAGGGAGAGTCTAACAAGTCCCCTGCTCAAATTAAGTTTTGAGTAGGGCAAAATACCAGCTACAACTGCAGTTAGAAATAGATTTTTTTTTCCAGTCGTCTGATTCTTTGTTAATGAAAAACGAAAAAAAGGAAGTAATTTTCTCCCTTAAGATTAATAATCTATTACTCTGCTGAAAATTGTGCTTCAGCTACCAGCCAGTTCCATTAATTGTGGGATCTGCTATGCAGTTTGCTGCTAATTAGTGAGTAATATTCCATAAAAGCAATTGCGTGTGAACTCTTTCCTTTAAAACACAACCCTCAATGGGAGTTGACTTCCTCACTCTCCTCTGAAAATTCCATCTCTGGTATTTCTTATTATATTAGTAAGCAGTTATTATTCAGAAATTATTTCTGGCTAATTACATTCAATGGAGAAGGCAGATAAGGAGGAAACCTCATGAGTAATTACAGTAAATAGCATGCATCTCTTGTTAATGGTGGAGATACAGTGAGTTCTGCAAGAAGCTCTGCTTAGAAGCTGAAAAAGATGCAGAAAAAAGTAATTCCTTCTTCTGAAGACACGTACCCTGTTGAAAGAGCTCTTAATTTTTCACATGATTGCACTTGCATTTTGTCTGCAGCAATTCACTGCCAAAGTCCTACACTGTTTAGAGATTGTGGCTTCTGAGCACATTGCAAAGTGAATTCTGAAGTTGTCACAATGACCAAAAATGTCAAATTCATACTCAGAATCTTGGTAAGTACAGGAAGAAACAGCACTCTTTATATTACACAGACATCTATTAGAGTAAATGCTTTTTTCCTCCCAAAGCAAACATAACTTCTCAGAACTACATGGTACTAAACTACAGCAAATCATCAAGAGGACTTGAAATGTCCTAAAAAAGATCACCGAGTCCCACGACACAGCAAATGGGTGTGAGTGAGCATTACATACCCTCTGAATATGCCTTAATGCTGTTGTTCCTAAAGCTTGCTTGGATATTTTTCTGATAGTTGTTGGCAATTTGTCTTGGCATGGGACTACGATCTATGTGGAAATGATAAAGGAGACATTGTTACAATGGAGTCAGTGGCTCTGAATCATAACCCCCTGCATAATTGTTTCTGTCTTTTACTGGCAACTTGCTAATACTGAGGATGCTTTCGGATGTTTATTCTCTGTTACTGAGGTATTTACCCTGTGGTAAGCAGTCTCATGGAACAAAGAGTATGAAAGAATGGTCTCTTTAAGGGAATTTTCTGTGGTGTCCGAGGATAATAGGAAGATTAATTAATTAATATCTGCAAGCTGAAGTGTTTCTACAAGTTCGTTAAGTGCTGTTATTCTCTCTTTAAAAATAGTTCACGGCAATATTAATGAATGATGTATTAGAATATGAGAATGACCGTAAGACGCCAGACCCAAGGCTTTTGCAGCTCAGGAATTTTGTCCTGAGTAATGTCATTTGCTATTGATCACAACAAGAAAGAGCATAAACATGCTCTTTCTTGTGATCAGTAGCAAATGACATTATCAGGAGAGTATGAAAGCGAAAAGCCTCAGACTCAAAAATCTGGTGGACATTGTCCTGTATAGCGATAGGCAAAACTGAATGACATATTCTATATAAAAAACTTTCTAATTCAGATCATGTAGGAACACGTGGTGTCTTCAGCAGAGGTTAAAAGAAAAAGAATCTCAGTATGGTATGCCAGACCTGCATACCAAAAAAGTATGTCTGACCTGGATTTGGGTCATAAGTTTAGGTATACATTTAGTATTTTTTTCCCTCCTTAATTATTTTTGAACATGTCACAGGAATGCTAATTCACTGAAAACTGAACTCAGAGCTTTGAATTTCCAGCATCCTTTTCTTATCTAATGGATAATTTTGTTTCCCACTGAAGGACTGTTAGCCTGGTCATAATATTGGGAAAGGAGAAGATAATGAACAGTCAGGCATAATATAAATTTATTGAATGTGTATCCTTCCATGTGATTTCTCTTTCATATATATCTTTTAAAATGTCTGACTCAGGCCAAAATAATTTAAAACTAAGGAAAGAGAATACTCACTTCCACAACTACCCTGTACTCTTTGAAGATATTCCTCTTTTTTTAAGAATAAAGGTAGGCATGAAGTGTAAAAATTTTATTTTTGATTTACGTGAAGAAATAATAATATAGGTTGTAAAATATGTCAGCGTTTTTGAGCAGTTTAGAACTTGATGTTCCCAAGGATAAACTAAACTTCCCCTATATACAAGGAAGGGATAATATTCCTTGCAAAATTAATTTTGATGTAAACATTTATAAACACTCTGGCTATAGAATCCTATAGGGGAAAGCAAACACAATAGCCTTGATAGTCAAGTGATCAATCCTTTTGCTCTAATACATGAAATTCTTTAACTAAGTGGATGTTTCTCATTTAAGGACCAGTGCACATGGACGACTATATCATCCACAGGGGGTCTCCTTTCTTATACTTGGAAAATATAATTTGTCCTTGAGCTATAACCCACACAGGGCAACACCCACAAAATTGTTCAACTCCCATTGCTATCAAAGATGAGAATACTGTAAACTTTATCAAAGATAATGGGAAGCACTTGCCCAAAATATTTAGTACCAAGCTTGATGAAGCCACATCAGAGTAAAATTCTCACCTTGTTTTCTCTTAATAGGTAGTGAAATATTCTACTGTTATCACTTGAGATTGAAAGTGTCTCTTTAAATAAGGGGCCAACATGTTGCTTACTTGACCCATAATTTGTAACACTATGTTATACACTGTGTATGTCTGGAGAAATAATTTTATTTCTGCTAGTACAGATCACAACAGAAATCGACCCACTGTGCTTTAGAGATCCTTTAACCCTTCTCCATTTGATCCAGAATTATTCAGCATTAAAGGCAGTATTTAATGAAGCTAAAATTAATTAATAACATTCATGTTTGAGCCATAATGCATTGAATGTGCAGGTGGATCTCACGCTGTGAAACACAAAACCAGATTTTTGAAATCTAAGAGTCTGCTGAGGCAAGACTGATCAAATTCTGCCCAAATCTGTTTTTCTCCCTTCATCTGCTCTCAGCTGACATGCAAGTACATCAGTTTAAAATTATGTACTTGTAACTAAGAATAGAATTTGGCCCTTCAGCTGTCTCTTGGCCTCTTTCACAAAATTTCATTTTTCTTAGAAAATGATTTGAATATGTTCATACATATATATACACACATATATACATGATGGAGTGCTGGAGTTTCCCAGCTAGCTGTTCCAGCACGGAGCTAAGAGTGGCCGCCTCTGACTATAAACAGCCTCAGCGGCGGCAGTGCAGGGCTGCACTCTACAGCACACTGCGGTGCCAGTGCGCTGAGGATGGAGGCAAGAACGAGGGAGGGGACTCTTCCATGGCCTCCAAAGAACATCATTCCTTGAAGAGTCCAGGGACAAAAGACAGACACGGGTGTAGGGGTTTTTATATGGGGGAGGTCTCAGGGGCGGGTCTCAGGGGCGGATACAAATCTTCAACCAATAAGGGAAGGAGCGGGGATGAGCACAAGGTGGGGTTTAAAATACACAGATCAATAGTGAAACGCGTGGAGAGGAACAGTTTGAACAAACCAGCGGGGTGTCGGGGATTAGGGAAGGTCCAAAGGGGAGGTCCAAGGTAGGGGCGGGCATAAAGAAGGATTGGCACTTAGGCAAGGAAAGTTCGGGAATAAGGGGTAGGTCCTGGGTAGACAGACAGCTCGGGGGAGGGAGGGGAGTAACTCAGACTAAACCAACAAAACAAAGGAGAAACAGAATACAAAAACACACCACAACATATATACATACATATATACACATATGTATTCACACACATACATATATAGTCCAACATAGCTATCTGTTCATTAGGCATCTGTGTTGTAGGGTAAGCCATGGATCAGCAGTTAAACATGAGGTTTTAAACAGATTCTTTTAAACCCTAGTTTGTTTCAAGTCCAGCGCAGATGAAGAGCTGCTCATCTTCATTTAATAGCTGGTATATCCTTGAGGTTTTTATATTTTAATGGCATCATTTTATCTTCCATGCCTCATAATCTTCATACTTCACCTCTTTTTTAAATATTACTTCCAGTCCGGGATACTGAGATTACAGATATTTAAATTTACTTAATATTTTTCCCACTATATCTCCTTTTTTTTCAGACCCCAAACTGGAGCATTCTCTCAAGCTTAAATCTTGGTGAAACTTCCACTGAAATTGGTGCAGCCAATATTTGGTGGCCTGTTTTCATTCAAACAATTTTTTTCATGGAAGCTGTCACACATTTAGGAAAGCTCAAGGAGCCCTTGGCCTCTATATTATTTCCCCCAATTAAGACAAGGAAAGGAACTCTGGGCTTGGCTCTCTGTGAGTGTTTTGTTACTACTCGTTTTGCTAAACAAATTGCTCCTGATGAAAATCTGTCTGCAACTGCTCTGTTGGCACTTCTTTCTCCCCTCCCCACAATGGTTCAAATATGACTGGGTTACTTTTCAGAGCACCTTAAGTACCATATAAACAGTGCTTACATTACATATTTGCAAAACAAGAATAAATTTTCGTGACATTTATGCAAACGTCTGGTTTAGCTTGTGTAAATTGTGCATTCCCTATGCACAAAGAATGGGCTTTATTACATTAGTGAAAATAGGTTAAGCATTTCAAAGAAAGTATTACGTATTCCAACTCAATGCAAACATATAAAGAAACCAAAATTAAAGATGATAATGTTTGGATCCTGGGGATTAGGTGGGGGACAAAACCCCCCACGAATGTGAAAAAAAGAAGAAATTAACCTTAGCTTGCACATGTGTTTGGCAACTACAAAATATTTGAAATATGAGACCTGGCAGTACCATGGTGCCAGACATAGCTAGCACTAGAAATATTCTTCCAGATTATTAAAAAGTGCTCTGAAACTCCTGCAAAAAAAAAGTTCCTAATCCTAAAATATACTCCTTACATTGAGCACATAAATGTATTACTGTACTTTAACATTAAAATAAGCTGGGGCATATATACATACCCAGGACTGATTAACTTCCGTCAAATGCAAGTATGAAACGGCTCCAAAATAACTCACAATTTTACTTTAGAAAGGTTTGTTTTCCCTCATGGTGCCATCATGTAGACAGCTACAGCCTGGAGTGACCAACAAAGGCTCTCTGTCACTCAACAGGTCTTCTGTGTCTTACTAGAATTTCCTTTCATTACATTGATCATAAGAAAGTGAGTGGGGTCAGCATTCATTCACTTTCCATAATTTTATCAAGTTCTAAATGGTGCTGATAAATAAGGTATACTTCTTCAGTTATTAAATTACTGTAATTATTTTAAGTTTATTTCAAGTTTAGATGATGTCAGTTTCTCTAGACATGTCTACCCCGAGTGTGGTGATTACATGAAAGACTGAAGGGCACTTAGAGGTAAACTTTTCAATCTTTGTGTAGGATTTATATATACACACTTTCCCATTTGCCTTCTGCAAGTGTAGTATGGTTTAAGGAGAACTGCTGCTTAAATCAAGGAAAATCGAAAGGCTGATTTGAATGAAACTGGAGTTTGCTTTAAAAAAAAAACATAACTTGGGTAATCTGAAAGTGAAAACATAGCTTTTTAAAGTGATTTATCAAAAAAACTTCTTTGACACCTTAATGGAGGAATGATCCTTATTTTCCATTAGTATTATAACTAACAAAACTCAAACTCTTTTTTAATACCAAAACTGGAAAAACTTGAAAAGTTCAGAACTGGAGCATGGGGCTTTATTGATTTCTTTCTTAAATGGAATGCCCTAATATTTTGTGGGGGTTTGTGTTTTGATCTGTTGTTGGGGTTTTTTTTGTTAATTTGTTTTTTTTTCCATGGGTCATTCCAGCACTTTCAGTTAATGTTCTCTTTCAGATATTGACAAAACAGAAAAGGTGGTTGATGAGATGGACAAGCTGATTCTGAGTCAGCTTTATTAAAGTGTAACTTGGGGTAGGCAAGCCAGGTGACTTCCACATTATCTTTTACTGGTGTATATGAACTTCAAGAATTCTATGGCTAAAACATGTTGTAGAGAGTGATCCATCATGCCACAAGGTGCTCCACATATCCTGCAAGAAGTTAGTATGAGTAACATCAAGTAAAGAGAAGCCTAGACTAAGCTAGGTTGACAGTTTCCGCAGTTATAAAATCTGCAGGATAAAGAAGTACCACAAGTTCCTGATATAAAGACTATTTAACCTGAAATGGAAATATGTCCCTCTGGTGATTTCTGTAATTTCAACCTGCCCCTACTTTGGCTCACTCGCTGGGCTTTACTTGTGTTTTGAATGCCCTGATAATTTAAGTTCACAATCCTGCTCAGCTTGGTCTTTTTGTGAGAGATTACTGCAGCTTTAATCTGTGTGATCCCTGCAAGGGAGGGTGAGAACTGTGCAGTCTAGTGGTACTGCTACCTGTATGGCTACACGCTTGTCTTTATGCAATAACATGGTATTATCATAAATCAAAATATGAATGTCCCTTGGGAACACCTCCAGGTTCAGGGAATACATAAATAAATGTTCACCTGCTGAGGCTGAGATGGTGGAATTTTGTCAGTCTTCTCCTGCAGTCAGTCTGCTGGGATGTTGGCAACAAAACTCTCAGATCAGCAGACCACAGGATTGATGATTCTTCTTGATCCCAGAGTATTTGTTATATCCTGAAGCTGTAACGTTTTGCTGGTCTGTATAAGTTCCTTTAACATTCCTACAGTGACATGATCATCAGTACCCAATGCCTCATGCTGTGACATGATTGTGGTTTTTTCCAGTTTTTTTAAGATTCTGAATAGAACTGTGGTCATTTCCACTTGTCAGCAAGAACTGCTCCTTGCACTCAGCCTCTAGCTGCACAGCACAGCTCTCTAAGTTATTTAATGAGATCACGGTGGCAGAATTACTGCATGCCTGTATTGCAAGAGCAGTGCAACTGCAGTCATGTGTGTTGCCTGCCCCAGAATGTCTGGACACTGAAGAAATCCATGTTTTACCCAAGATTTGCTGTCTAGTGAGACTTAATAAGCACCATAGCATGCTGAAATCCCTTTACCAAAAGCATATTTCTGAAAGTATCTGCTTGTGTTTGCAAGAAGGGTGGGCCTTCTGTTGTCTTTAAATTTGTAAAGACAGTCCTAAGAGGCAGTCAGTGTCAGCAGATTTAAATTTTTTTTCAATATTTTCAAAAGAAGATGGGGCAATGAGCTATAGAAATGCACGGTTTCTCTTTTGTCCTAAGAGATTCTAAACATACTCCAGGGAACAACAAAATTCTCTGTTACAGTAACAGCTCTATCTGTAACTCAGAAAATTCTTCCCTGTTTATAATCCTCTTTCTTCTATGCCAGCAACAAATATGATAGAAAGAACTTAACAGCTGATAGTGGATTCCCTACCCTGACTTTTCTTCAGAAAACTTCTCAGAGTTCTGGCTGTCACAAATCATTCAGTGTATTGGTGCTGGTTAACTACACCCTGGGTTTGATGACCTTTTTTTCATAGCTGCCTTATTTTTACAAAATTGGTTTGAGTAAGACATAGCCCAGGCTAACTGTGCTTAAGCTGTCTGGAATGGTGTACATGGAAAATAAAGATTAAACATTGAGTTTAGGGAAATAAAGCTTTTGAAGCATAGACAAACAAGAGTGGGAACAGCAGTCAGAAGCTCTAGGCACTGAGGAATACTGAAAGGAGACAAAAGTGCCATTAATGCTACACTACCTCAACACAGCAGAGCTGTCATCCTAACCCACAGAAATGCCTACACTTCTCAAATAAACTTATCTGCTCTGCCCAATTCTGTATACTTGTAGAGCTGTGAGAACTGGTGACAGACAGATGTGGTCACTGCATGCCAGAATCAACAAAACTCCAAGTGTAGCCCAGTCCTCATATCCTCTCTGTTGAGACACCAGCCTTCAAATCACCATTTCTGACAGGGGGACAATGCTTGTGTCACATTGGACACAGGTTTCAGAAGGAGAGACAGTACTCGTGACCACTACTATATCTGGGGTCAATTATCAGCCTTTATTCTATGGATAATTGACTGTAAAATAAAAAGGGCAATTGGGCAATCAACTCTATAAAAAGATGTACAAAAGAGTATCTTTAATTCCTTGTTCTGCATGTTCTGTGTTTGTAAATCTTTCTAAGGCTGTAAAAGCATTTGTGATGTGGGTATCTGAAATGTTTCTAATTTCACTAGCAAGATAACATAATATAATCTGTGTAAAAGTAGTTGATGGTTGCTTTAATTTTAGATTTCTTACACCCTTCTTCTGGTAGTTCTTCCTGTACATCTTTCTCTTCTAGTTCCTCGAGTGTGATTTTCAGCAGCCAGAATTTTAACTAAATCAATCAGATTTAAAGTGTCTTGGGATAACGTGCATCCTGAGAATTGGAGGGACTTAAGACCATTTTAAGCTTACCTAGAAACTTGGCACTGAGTTTTAAGGGCAGGTCCTCAGCAAAGAGAGCATGAAATGTATCTACTTCTTTGTCTTAATTCAATGAGAGACTCTCAGACTCTGTGGAAATTGCTAGCTTTTAAAGACCAGTCTGCCTTTAATTATACAAATAAACTCTATAGGCCTATCTGTCTATTAGGGAAAACATTGCTGGCATTGTTTTTAATACAATGTTTTTAATTTACTTAAAGGATAGGGAAATAGAGTTAAAACCATTGTCCTTCAAACAGGACTTGGAGGAGAATGAAAATTAAGTGCTGGGTTTGCCAGTGGCTAAGAATGGATTTTCAGCAGACTGACACAAATTTTTCCTTCTTTTTCTGCCAAAACAATGCAATAAAAAATAGAGACATAAAAGAAACACATGTTAAAAGTAACAGGTCATGGGCCACATCCTAGAATTCCTATTAGTACCCAATAAGGTCTTAAAACTGGGAGCCCTGGCCACGGAGCACTTGGATAGGAGCTCATTGCAACCTTCAGGAAGACACAGACAGGATTCAGGCGTCCAAATTTGAGAAAAAGAAGCACAAGGGGCCCACCATCAGCAGCCCCATAACATAGATCTCTAGAGATGCCAGAAAGAGACTTGAGTGGTGTCTGGTGTCCTGGTGTAGTAGCTGAGGAGCCCCTGATGCGTGGACACGCCCTGGGTTTTGGGAGCCCTGTTGCTGTGCCTGTATTCTGACGGACATTGGGGACCGTGTCCCCAGCTGCCCATCTCACTCTCAGGGCTGGCTAGGGACAGCCCCAGGCTGTGTTTCTACATTGGCATGGTTGGGAGATCGAGGGGAGGGAAGTGGAGGGAGGAGCGAGCACTTCCCAGGAGTCCACTATTCTATTCTGTCCTAGAACAGATTAAACCTTCTGCTGCCCAGGAATCTGCCCTGCCCAGGCTTCTCATTTACTGCAGAAATGAGCAGTTCTCACTGAAAGTTATAAGCAACAGTGACTGGATGACTTACAGCTTCTTACAGGGCAAGAGTTTTGGTGCCCTGAGTGCTCAGGATACAGAGAGTTGCAGTACAGGCTACACTTACTGCTTTTTCTTGGTCTTCCCCAAGCTCAAAAAGCTTGCTGTTTTCATTGTCATTATAAATACTCCTTTTACTTCTTAGGTTTCTAATGTTTTCATTACATCAAAAGTCTTTTACTTCATGGCAAATTCAGGATTTTATTAATTCAAAACTTGATTTACCATTAACTCAGTAATTAATTCTCGAGAATTAATTAGTATAGGTAGAGTATGCAAATGATGTGTTGTACTAACACAACATCTTTTCTCTCATAAAAAGTAGTTACTAAAGGGAACATCTTGAAAGTCAAGTCCCCTGGAAGATTATTCTGTTTGACACTACTAAAAGGCAAAACTCACAGTTAAAATAAAATGACAGTTGTTTATATAAGCAGATTCTAGTTACTTAAATTATTGCTTTTGGCAGGATCCTAGAAGATTAATCTTTCTTAATTCCTACAGTAATGTCTGCTGGCTACAGGGATTTAGTTACCATGAAAAAATATTCAGCCGCTACCTAACCTAAATACAGCTGTACACTAGGGCAGTGTTACCCAAGATAGTTTCACTTGACTGAAATGGGAAGGTTGTTCTCAATTACTAATTCAGTTAGAAGACTGAGGAACATGTATAAATCTAATTTCTTTAGCATAGTGGTTTAAAAAGGACTTTAGGTCTTTGAAGTAAAAAGATCTTATTTGTATTGCATGATGAAGGTCAGTTATTGTAGAACAATTTGCTCATTTACCTTTTTTTTTAGGGAAGCCATTATTTTAAGAACAAAAAGAATGCATTCATAATATGGATACAAGAGTGAAAATGGTCTGTCATGTGGGAAGGAACTATCCCAGTGTGCACTGAAGATTTCACTACAATTGCAGTTACACACCTTCAACTTGTTATTGAAAGCATCATACAAGGAAGGTATTAGAGAGCTTCAGTGGGCTGTGATTTCTGGGGCTGCCTGGTCAGTGCAGGTTTAGGGTGGAGAGAGCAAAGTCATTCTCTGACTAGTGCTCCTCAGGCTAACTCCAACATCCATGGTCATAACCAGCACGAATGGTCAAAAGGATATTTCTGCAGTTCAGTGGGGTTTCTTTAAAGCTCTGGTGTGTTAGTTTGAAGACTTATTTTGACTACAGAGTTAGCTGAAATGAGTTAAGTGCTCTTTTACAAGGGACAGTTAAAGCTGTATTTGATGGTACTTTTTCTTGAAGCCCTTTAGCACCACCAGCTATTCTTAGCTATATTTCCTATTCTCTTAGTCTTTCTCAATACAGATCCCTTAATTTAAGAAAAGCAGTGCCGTGACTCTTTTGCGTTAACTGGTGATAAAATTCCCTATTATTTTTTGCTGCAACTCAAGGTGGACTGTATATCTACTTCTAGTTCTCACAACCCAAATAAAATATTTCTTTGTGACCTCTAAGAAATACAGATTACATGTGCATTTCAGTTCTGTGTTTTATTTCTGTTAGAACAATCTTTGGGTTTTGCAAAGATGATTGAAATGTAAAAAGCAACTTAAGGTATAGTTTCACGTATTTGTAAAAGATGAATGTAAGTTTATATTGCACTTAGAGATATTGTATCAAAATAAAAAATGAAATAAAGAACCCTAAATATTTCTGGAAAGATAGTAATCTTACTGGTGGGAAACTTCACTACTGATAAACCCCCTTTTTTAAGGTTTATAACTGAAACTAAAGGTTTCAGTTAAAAAAAAATCAATCAGATCCAGCACTATCAGAATATCCAATCATTCAACAGCGACTGCATGTGGCCAAGCCACATTCACACAATTCTGTTAGCAATGGAAACAGCTGGTCTGCATGCAGCTACATTACACTGAGATCATGCATCACCAACAAATAAGCAATGTATTGGTTTAACATAAAGAAGGGAGACATCAGGAAAAGAAAAAAGACTGCAAAATGTTTGACAGTTTGAATAATTTAACCCACTCCCTTACTATTACAGTGCTGATAATTTTTATTCTTGGAGGAGTCCTTTTTCAGATAAAGTACAACATTCATGTGTACTCAGCCCTTGTGATAGCTGAAAAGTCCTTGATAATACATCTTTTTATAAAAGAAAGTCAGAAAAATAGAGAAAAGCATGATTTGAAAGCAAAGCAGTGGCTGGTTATAGCTGATTTCTTGAATGAGTAGGTGTTGTATATAGAAAAAGTAGATGCTGTTATATGTACAACACACATTTTTATGAAAGCAGTGATTTCAGCCGTACCCAGA
Source organism: Tichodroma muraria (assembly GCA_013390105.1). Classification (NCBI taxonomy): domain Eukaryota; kingdom Metazoa; phylum Chordata; class Aves; order Passeriformes; family Sittidae; genus Tichodroma; species Tichodroma muraria. The sequence continues at coordinate 4,112 of WAAG01085766.1, read as the reverse complement.
AGAAAATAAAGCTTGAATCAAAACATTAAACAATTTTAAAACTTTTTTTTATGATTTAGTATTATATAGATGAGTAAAGCAGATCTTAAATATCTCATTGTTCCAGTATGTGTTGCATTAATGGGTGTTTTTGAATCATTTTAGTGAGCTCTGGCATAAGATAGTAAAGAAGTACAAAAACAAAATGTTCCACACAAAATTCCATAACAAGAGCTCTTATGCTGTGTCAGAAATGATGTTGTAGATAGGGCTGATATTCTTTCTGGTAATGTAAGAGAAAAGGGGAAAGTGTATGGAGTTAAATGGAATTAACAAAACACACTAAGCTATTCCTTACCCATTAAAAATTGAAACTTACTCATCTCAAAATGCCTTTTGGGCTATTGGATATAGATCTCCTGACAGCTGCAGATGTAATCACAGCAGTATTAGAAAAACAGATTTTTTTCTTCCAAAGTTCAAGACCTGAGCACTGCCTAAAAAGGGAGACATGCCTTCAAGCTCTGAACTTTTGATATTTTTCTGACTTAAGTGCATACCAACACTTGGAGTTCAAAGCATGAATTTAGTAACCAAAGGAAAAAAATTAATTTCAACTGTGATGACATAACAATGAACAGCACAACATAATTTTACCTAGGAAACCCTGACAATATCTGTCTATTGTTTTGTTTTTCTTTTCCTTTTGGCTGAAAATAGATCAGGGAAATAAAATCGTGGTATTCACCATTGTCTGAAACATTTCAAAGTTAGCAAACATTTCTGATATGTGAAAAAGTGGAGATCTGTAGCAGGTAGAAACATGAGTGCCTTCTACAATATTATTTGATTCCAGGCTGAGGTAGGTGGCCATTCACCCAGGAATCCAGACAAACTCTTTCATTTTGGCCCGTGCTGAAGTCAGAGGTGTTTTCTGGTCAGGTGGCAACCTGGACCTCAGAATATACTATGGAAGTTCCAGGGCCACCCTAGATTTCAGTGAACACTAGCTCTGCAATGATTGCAGCTGTACAGCTGCTTTCACCCAGCCACAGTGCAGGTTGCTGGATTTTGCTTTGTCTTTGCTTTCACCAGATCACTTTTCAGGCAGACTGAATCCCTGATCTAGCTCCAGAAGACTACAGCTAGACCTGTAGTTTTCTAGACCTGAAGACTACAGCTGGCATGCAGGAGGGCATCAGCCCTCCTCTTTTCAGGGGTGGTGCAGATTGTTGTTGAATTGGTAGGTCTGCATAAGAAGAATCTAAAAGTAATTGTTCCTGAAAAGGAGGATTTGAGAAGATTCCAAAGGACCAAAGATAGAGCTCTTCTTTCAAGAGAAAAGTCAGGTGAAGGACTGCTATGTCTCATTGCAGCCACCAGGTATTTCTATAGAACAGAAAAGTTACCAAAATTTTAGTATTCTTTACCCACCCTGACCCCTAAAACATTTCGATATGGAGAAGGATATTACAGTATAATGATGACACATAATAATCACATGGCTAAAACCTCCTAAACCTCCTAAAGATCATTTTACTGCTTTAAAACAAATGTCACATTGTAACACTGTGTCTGCAAGTCTTCCCTAAAACAGAAATCTTTTGCCTTAGTCAGCCTAAAAGAAATACATTCTTTCATGGTTTTAAATTGGGCTTACAAAACCTGATGCTTTGAAAGTGGAAAAAACCCCAAGGCATTCTTTCTAGTGGTAACTGGAGGAAAGTTTCACAACAGCAATGCTGTTCAGCCTCCCTTCTGGGCATGAAAATATTATTGAGAAGACTCAAAAGAGTGCAGTTTATTCTCTCTAAAGTACTAGACCAGTATTATTCTTTATTTTTTGTGTGTACAAATACCTTCCTTCAGAAGATATCAATGTGAGAAGTTTGCAAGTAACCTGATATCAAATGGTATCCTTATCTACCGTGAGAAATGTTCTCACGTCGTGGATTGCAATCAGATTCTGGTCTCACTGAAGTCAATAAGACTTTTATTGTTGTTTTCATGTGAACTAGTTAAAAAAAAATTTTGCTAAGAAATATGCTTGACATTTGGCACAAGAGGAACTTCAAGGGACCTTTAACATGAAGCAAACACAGCTTGGCTTCCAGCTGGACCACTGACCCTGCTGGCCACATTCTCAGTTATAATTAGGTTCCTTTTTGCTTGTTGGGCAATACAATGGGCCTCTGAAGTCCTTTCTGCATTTCTCTCCAAGTCACTAAAGGCTCATGACTCTGCTCCAACCTGTTCTCTCACACCAAGCCATTGCCAGTGTGCCACACACTCTCCACTGGTTACCAGCATCCACCCAGCTGAGACCCCAGGCTCCTGGACGTGGCAGCCAAAAGCTGGCTGAGAGTAACTGGCTCTGCCACAGATTCTTTAATCTGCTCTAGGCATGGGCAAATCACCTCTCTCTGCCTCAGCTTCCTGACAGGTTAAGGGAGTACCCTAGCATGTGCAGTAGGCTGTGGAAACACGAGTTGTGGGGAGTGAGGTGTTCTGCATCAGCGCCTTGGAAGTGGACTCCAACTTCAGTCACTGGCCCTACTCAGCTATGTATTCCATGAAAAAGTCAGTAAAAATATCTTCTGGCCCCAGAAATAGACTATATTGTGCCCTGAAGAGGATGAACTGATCAGCTAATTTTTTCTCATATTGCAGAGCATCTAACAACAAATGCTAGCTTTACGAGGAATTTTTCTTGTTTGTTATCTCTCTGCTCTTGGTTATTGTCTTACTATCTGCTTACCTATGACTTTTTTATTCATGATTATATGGCTTTTTATCTCAAGTGTACTTAAACACAAAAAAACCCCATAGGAGATACTTATTTTCTCATGTCAGAATCACTGGAAGCAAGAGTAGCCTTGAAACATTTTGTTGAAACCTCTTCTATTTCCACGTGTAGATGTGTATAAAGACATGTATATGACCACAAATAACTTTTATTTGCACAACTTTGGTGAGACAGAAATAAACATCTCTGGTCTTCACCTGGCCTTCATATTTTTATTTTCATATATCTAACAAAGGTGTACAGCTTCTTATTAAAATGCAAATAAGTTTTCTAAGTACTAGTGTGGTTAAATATATTTAGTTTTCATATTGCAAAAACATACAATACTGTACAATATGGCATTAAAAAGAAAACATATAAGGAGTTATATTCCATCCTCACACTTTTTTACTACGCAGTTATTCTTTCCAAAGGTTCTAGGCTTTGATAGTAATTTAAGGAAGTTTTAACTTCTAATTCTTAAAAAGTTAGACAAACTATAAACAAAAAGTTCAAAAAATATTTTTCCAGTTATTTTCTAATTTTTTTGACAAATTAAACCAAAACACTACAACTTTAATGAGTTCCTAGAACGTGGTTATTTTGAATCGTAGCCTGTTTACCTTAGAATGAATTCTTATTAAGTTCCTATCTTATTACACCTCTGATGTTTTATTAATTTAATTTATTTAATTCTTATTAGGTTCCTATCTTATTATACTTCTGATTATGTAGGAACACTACATAATTTCAAATAACTGAAATAATAAGATTTAAGTCTTTGTTTATAGAGTTGAGAATGCAAGTGTTTTTATGGACCAGGGCCACCATGCTTAATACTGAACCAAGTTTGCCAAGACTTGTTTCTGCCAAAACACAATATAGTAAAACCCAAAAACTTTTGCTTTGGAAAAGAAAAATTTAAAAAATATTGAGAAGATGCATTTCTAGTGAAAGTATGCCAATGGGCACACATTAGCCTGGGGAATGGAATTTACTCTGTTGCTTGAAGATGCAGATTTTGGTTACTTTTCTCATAGGTTTGAAACAAAGGGTTTTGTGTCAGGTCACTCTGAATTAAAAAAAGTATGGACTTTCAGTGTAGAATTTCTAAACTCAACTTGGAATAAGTACCCTTCCTAGCAGGGTGTGGAGCTTTCTACCCCTCCCATGCTTTTCTTGGATTCATTCTGTGTTGATACCAAAAGAGATGGATTTTCTCTGTGTAACAAGTAAATTATCCGAACGCAGATCTATCCAGTAATTTGTAAACCTTAGACCCCAGTGAGAACAGGAAGTCTGATAAGCAAACTTGAAAAGAAATCTTGCAATACTATGATGATGTAAA
>WAAG01085765.1:0-12728 GCA_013390105.1 Tichodroma muraria | reverse complement strand
TAGATGTAAACGAGTCAGCCCTGGAGCACTCTTTTGGGAGCTGCCATTTCAGGGTCTGTGCCTTACACTGGAAGTTTGCCTACTGTGAATTCCCCTGGAAAAAGAGCATTCAAGTTCTTCAGAGTGCAGGATGACAGTTCAGTGGCACCATATGGCAACATTTTCTAATAATGACATTTTGCAGGTACAGATAAAGTTTTCTTAACTTCATTGATTTCAGGAGTTGTGATATATGCAAAAGAGGACAAAATCGGTAGTAGAGTGAACATCACTGTATACAACACCTAATGTAATATAAGCAAGGCTCAGGGAAAGGAGATATCACACATTCTTATTCTGGTGCAACACCATTGAATGCAAATGTTTTTTCTGTTACCAGAGCAGATGTCATTTTGCATTTCGGTTCAAAAAGAGAATACAGCCAAGGTCATTGTAGTCCCATTTTCTAATAGAAATTTCAGACGTTTTCTTTTCTTTTTTCTTTCTTTTTTTTACTGGAAAAGTCTTAATATGGAAGAGACATAGATGCATCTGTATACATATATATGTGAGAAGCTGTGCTCACAGTGTTCACAATTTAGTAGATTACATAAATTGTGTTACAGTGCACTTTCCTGAGTCCTTTCTAAGACTTTAATACTGTAATCTTTATCAAAATATATCAAAAATTCCAATGAGGGTAAATAGAGATTATAAAGGGGAAAAATCTACACACTAACAATGTGTAGATTGTTAAACAATGTAGATTGTAGAACAATGGACATAGTTCTTAAGTAATCTGAGACTGTTTTGCTGAACTCTGCATATATATTTTCTCTTTGTGCGATAATTTTCTCTTTTTCCTCTAAGTAACAAATGAGTTTTTGAAACAATATGTATTTTTTATTGCCCTGTCTGCATTTTGTTGACTCAATTATTTCTGTCTTATGGCCTCTATGTGTAGGAAGTACATGTTGGCCTTTGTTACTGATCAGTGTTTCCATGTATAAACTAGGGACTATGCTATTCATATTTCTGACAGAAATTCTAGTCTGATTTAATGTACTTTGGGCTATACTCTAAAATCCTAAATTCATTAAGACCTGGCAAAGTCCACATAATGTTGCTCAAGATCATGCTGCTCTAAGGTGGGCTAAGGCTTCTTGCACCTCCTTGGATAGCATATGAAGACATTACACTATGAGAAAAATAGCCAATTTTTATAACATTCCAAACTTGTGAATGTGGTTGAATTAGTGTAAATGTGACTGAGGCATATAACTGCAGTGAAATACAGTACATTAGGAATGTCACCTCAAGGAGGAGTCTTGATGATATTTGCAGTTAAATAAATCCAGACACATTTTTCATATATGAAAAACAAAATTAATTTTCAGGTTTGCTTTTCTTAAAAGACTGCCAGATTTCAAAGGCTTTGGAAGAAGTGCTGAAAATTTCAATGATCTTTAAATGAAAGACATCTAAGAAGCATGTAGACAGAGCTACTGTTTGTTCTGCTCTGTTATACAAAACGATGGAAAGGGGGACTTTTTAGAAGGAAACCAGACATTGTGCAGCAGATGAATGCTGTATCCAGAATTCTCAATTATCCTGAACAAGAATGGTTTCCTTTTGGTCATGTCACAAACCCTGTAGACTAAAACTGCCCAAAGAAGATTTCCTCATAGGAAATCTGAAGATGAACTGTAGTTCCAAAGGAATGCTTTAGATTCTGACTTATTTTTGCATCAAAAAGAATGTCAATATTTAAGCAATTCTAAAGATTTTCCCCAGCTTGGTGAAAGGTTCCCCCCAGCCTGTGGTGAAAGAAAGTAAGGGAAACAAATCTTTTAGTTCAACTTATCTGATACGTATTCACAATGGAAAGACTGGTGTGCAATCAAATGTAATTTTCTGTTAGTCTACTTAGATTTCCAATCTTCAAATTATTTGAACCATTTGCAATCACAGCTCTGTTAATTGGGCAGAGAAGCAGTTCTTGCTTTGATGATATGGAAAATGGATGTGGAGCAGCTTGGAACCAAGTTTTTAGACACTGGGATTTCCAAAATTCCTTGATTTTGAAAAGGGTATTGAGCCATAAATATTGTCAAGCCTGTGCTGCTTTGGATCCTTGATGACTACATGCTTTCAATAATCCCACACCGTATCCAACAGTTCTTTTGCATTGTGTTCATCACTTCAAGGACTCAAGAAGTGTCTGGGTACAGCAGTATCTCGGACATGTTAGTTTACAAAGCTGATATATTGTATCTGTTGTCAGAATTTAAGCATAATCTAGTTTATCTGCTTTTAAGAATTCAGAACTGTGTATCTCCTGCTCAGCTACGTATAAATCTATTGACTAGTGCATTTATCAGATTTTCCTGGTATTGCAATATGTTCCTTTTTTATGGAAGAACAACGAAAATTGTGTAGTTTATAAACAGTGTTTATAGTCTCAGGAGCAATGAATGTACCAGGTTTCTCTTTTATTTTTTTCTTTCTCCTGAGTGACTGCAAATTCTGATTTATCAGAAGCTGTTTGTTTTTACCAGAATTTTATATAATCCATTTGCAAATTGGGAAATAAAGTATTTTCTCACATCTCTAATAATAATTATCTTGACACTCAAGACAATAAAACAAAATCATTTAGATAATTGGAAGTGTCTAAGTAACCAATTATTTGAAGACCTTTTTGTGGCTTAAGGAGAACAAATAAGAAAGTACTCCCCAAGTGAATATCCAATGCAAGTCTCTGCAAATGTTTCCCATGCAGACACTATTATGGATGTGTCACTTGCAGTTACTCGCAGAACACTGTCATTTCACATCTGATAATGATGTCGTGAAACAGAGTGTGCTTCTGCAATGCCATGAGAGGAATGCAGAGCATATGTCTGAAACACCTCTGAAAGTCCCTTCCAGATTCTGGGTCCTGTTGTGACATTCCACAGAATTCTCAATTACACCACCCTCCAAAACTGTTAGGGGACTCGCAATTGCACCAAATCCCCTGCTCTATCGATGTCCACTGGAGTAACAAAACCAAATTCACATTTCCCCAAATACACCTCTCTTCAAGTTGGTTTAATTTCACATAAAAAGGCGGAAACAAGTAGAAAAACATTCAATGATGATTCACTGAATACTTTTGGCTATGAAGTAACGGGGGTTGTTAACCCCTTATTATGTTAACCACTTATTATTATGACTCGTAGGCTGTGCCTCAATGAGGCCAATAAATTGTACTTTTCTGAGAACACACAGCCCTAAATTACACAAATAGTTACTCATATGCTCTGCCAACAGTGGAGCACTCAGGTCAGGAAAATACTGGAATTCATTTTGTGTAGCTTGGCACTTTTCACAGCAATCGATCTTTCTTTCTTCCTTGGCAAAGCTCTCTTCTTGGGGTGATTAACAATAACAACAACCAAAAACAGCATCATAATCTTCCTGCAAAGGCAGGGTTTTAGCTTCCTGCTGCAGGGTAGTGTCAATTGTCAGCATCTTGTTTGGTTTGTTTAGCTGGCTTTTATTCTTCTCTGACATTTAGAGATTATGTGTTTTCCTTTACTTCCTCGTCATTGCTGGAGCCATCTGTGGGCCTTTACACAGACACATCCATTAGGAATATCAGATAGACAAAGCTAATGTGCACTGGACTAAGATGACAAGCTCCTTTTCTTAATTAATGCCATCAATGCTGCTCAAGTGAGGATTTCAAACTTCTGAAATAGTTTGAAAATTAATTGTTCTTAATTTCCATGAGCATGGAATTTTTGTTATTTTCTACTACTAATTTCTAGCAATTTTCTACCACATTTAGACTGTTATTAAATAGACCATAAATTAAATAGTGAGGGGTTCTAGGATCCTGATTCCTTGAAACCACATCTCTACCTGTGCATTAAGTGCTCTGGGACCAGTCCTGGATGCTGGACCTTTGAGGTCTGCACAGTTTGACTGCCAGGAGCCCGCCTGTCGAGTGGTCAGCCTGCCCAGCAATTGCTCCACCAAACTCCCCCAAGGCCCCTTGCTCAGGACTTTGCATGGGCCCCTTCTGATCAACCAACACTTTGCATGAGATTCCTCAGTTCTGGAGGCTAAGGGAGCTTAGTAATGTCTCTGACTGTCCCATGAAGGGACGTCATAGAGCAACCATTACTGCATTCATTCTATGGCCTGAGCTTTCTGCCTTTGCAAGCTTTAATCAAAGAGGCTTTCAATCCAAGCACAGAAAACTGACTCCAATAAATACTCAAGACCCAGCTGGAACTGATACCCAGAGCCGTGGCTTGAGAATACCTCACAGCTGCAAATGATCTTACATGTAGCTAAAAGAAGGAGCATGAACATTGAGCACAAAGACCCCACATATCATATTGGCTAAAACCCCATTATGTTTAAAGACTTATGCAGATAGCAGAGATAGGAAGAGGGAGCTAAAGTCTGTCCTGTTCCATCTTTATATGGCAGTATTTTCAGCATGAATTAATGAAGTTGCTAACACCATCTGATCTCTGCATCTCATCATTATTATTAGCAACATTCATTTCCATAAGAGAAACTGAGAATACTTTTTCGTATTCAAATTTTCCTGAATGTTTCCTTACTCCTACCTCCTACTTCCATGCCATTTCAGCTAAGCTAAATCTTAAAATAGTTTCCTTATAATTTCCTTTCATACATTGTTTCATTTTTGTATACAAAGTCTGCTTTTCTCTATGTGTATTCTGTCAAAAAAGTATTTGGAATGCATGATCATTTCTTTGATCAGCTATCAGGTAGGTGGCCAAGTTTTGAAACAATCTTAGTCACTTTTAATTGTGTGCTCCAAGAAGATTTCTATGTTTATCTTAGTCTTAATTTCATCAGCTATAGATTTTTTCATCTTAACTTTTTCCCACATTGGTCTGTAAATGCCCATGCATTATTTGTATAAATATTTAAAGTTATTTTAGGAAACAAAACTCAGGAAGTTCAACCTTTAGAAGGTCTGAACATTTTACTTCAGACACACATAGGATGAACTTTCACAACTTGAATACATACAAATACCAGACTTTAAAGTGATTTAGTGACTGAATTTCATTTAATTTGTGAAGACCTTCTATGCTTTATGTTGAACAAGACATTAATTTATAATATTTAGTTTTAAAATCTCTCTCATGTTTACTTATTGCTAATTATATAGAATTGCAATTCACTAGATTCTGGGCAAATACATCTAGAAAAGCACATTAATCAAAACTGGAAGATTATTGTTTGGATTGCTTTGGCTTCTGAAAACTTCAGCCATAAATCAGATCAAAATATTTCTAGGGACACAGACTAATGGTGAGGAGACATTAGGATTCTTTTTTACTAGTTGAAAATGTAATGATTTGTTTGGAGTCTGCTGAAAAAAAAGAATGAAAATATTTCAGCTGTAATTATATCAAACCTGTAATTTGTCTTAATTCAAAATTAATCCACATCACTGTAAAAATGGCATTAAGGTGTCATGTTCCTTTAGTAATGCCTCTCTACTGAGATCCCTGACTAGCAACTGTGCTTTGTAGCATGCTATGATCTGTCTTCTGGCTCAGATGCTGAAGTGTACAGTGATTAAAACACAGCAGGAATGCCTATTCCTCATTAAAGACATTACTGAAAGTCATCCAAACTACAAGACTTCATAGTGTTTCAGAAGATATTACAGCTACATCCATGCTAGCAAGCTAGTGTTGGAAGAAGCTATATGACAGATATTTGATTTGAAATTTCTGCATTGCCATGGAGAGAAAATCATCTGCTATGTTCTGAGACTTGTTTTAAAATTTGAATTGAATATATGTATTTATTTAATCTTTTAAGTATATATATTTTTAAAAACATATATGTATACATGCATATATACTTAATTTTTCTAATATATATGTGTATATATATCCAGAGTGTAAGAATATATGCTCCATAAATATATTCAGAGTCTGTGAACAAGCCTGTGAACACTCTTAACCTTCTTTTGCTAAGATAAAATAGATTAAACTCTTCACATATCTTTCTGCTGGTTTTAAATCCTTCAATCAGTACTGTGGATTGTCTCTGAACTGTTTCCTATTTAACACCTTTCTTGAAGCACATATAACAATTCTAGGCGTACAAGTCCTGAATCACCAGCATCATCATCAGTCATAAAGCACTGCTGCTATAAGTATTCTCTCATTTTCATGTCCTAGAGCCTTAGTCCTTTCAGCCATCACCCTGAGTCTGGCAGTCTTAGTGGATGACTGATCATTCACCTCCATCAGACCCCTCTCTCTCTGTGCATTAGAGCTGCTCAAGTTGGACCACTTCCAAACCATTTCTGTGCAGAGTTCAGGTGGTGAGTATGGGCAAGAAGCCACTTTAAATAGGCTTTTCTCATCTGGAAAACATATTTTGAAGACTAGGAATATTTAATTTTAAATATGAACACAATTGTCTACCCAGATGCCTGAGTCCTTCTCAGACTAGCTCCTTCTTCAGGACTCTTTCACCCATATTGTCCTTGCTTCTACATACATGATTTTGTCAATCATAAAACACATTTTTTGTCTCTGTTGATGGAGTTAATCAATTGAGATTGCCCACCATCATTATGTGGGTAAGCTTTTTGCTGTTCACTTAACACACTTCCAACTTTTTGCCATTTACAGGACTTACTGGAGATCATCTTAAACTTTCTAGATTATTGACAAAGTAACGTGGGATGAAAAATGAAAATCTCTGAGAATTTTTCAGAAACATCCACTCACTGATGATTAGTCATTTGCAATTTGATGTAGAATTCCCTTAATTAACAGGTTTTAATCCTTTTAACAAGTTGATAGCATATTGTTCAAGTTCTTTAATCAAAAGAGCATGTGATGTGAAATCAAAAACATAATCGTATTACATGAACACTATTATCTTTATCAGACAAATATTTAATCTCATCAAAAAAGATATTAAGTTGTTTTGACATGATTAATTTTCCTGAACCCATGTTGATTGGCATCAATTATATTTTCCTTAATTCCTTGTTAATTAAAGTTCCATAAATCAAGTCCAGTATCAGCCATTCTACTACTACTCACTAAAAAAAAATATCTCTACTTCTTTGGAATAACTGAAACATGAAAGAATGGACCGTAGTCAAAGATAATGATGATATAAGAAGGAATAAGGAAATGGCATGTGTGTTTCTTTAAAGACACTGAAACTATAAGCAGTCACCTAAAATCAGCGTTTCCCCAGATTTAACTTCCCAAATAATAACTTCATCATTATCACTAGTAATCCCTAAGTCCAAACTTGATTGAAGTGAAGGATTTCTTAAAATGTAGAGCAATGCCTAAACTTGTGGCAATGAGGAAATTTTGGCTCAAAAAACCTCACTGCAGCTATAGTGTTATTCAAGTGACCTTATATTTGACTAAGCAGGAAATCACTGATATTTAAATTCAATTTTCATTTATATTTTAATTTTAGAAGAAAATTACATAATCTTATTTTTTTTCTGAATATAACTTTATTTTTAATCACAAAATATTAAGTTCATATTACTTTTTAGGAATAATTTTTTAGCCAGATATGCCAATTTAGAAAGAAAATAATTTTTTTATTATGGAAAGATTTCCTGATATTTTTTGGGATTTCTGGGGTTTTTTTCAACAGACACCAGCTGTTTAATTTCAAATTAGGCTTAGTTAAATTGCATTTTTCATTTTGTTAAAGACTGGGCAAATGTAAAATTCTGTTCCTTTGGGCAAAGAAGTGAAAAAAAAGCATGGATAACAAACTCCACTACAACCAAAACTTTACAGATGATTAAATGTTGACCTGGCACGACAAAGAATCACAGAGAAATGTTAATTAATGGTGGGGAAAATGTTAGAGCTGTGTGCTGGTTTTGGCTGGAATAAAATAAATTTTCTTCACAGTAGCTGGTATGGTGCTGTGTTTTGGATTTGTGATAAAAGCAGCATTGGTAGCAGAGGGATGTTTCAGATATCGCTGGGCAGGGCTTGCGCTGTGCCGAGGCCTTTCTGCCTCCCGCCCCACCAGCAAAGAGGCTGGGGAAGGAACACAGCTGGGACAGCTGATCCCACCTGAAGGGGTCTGAAGGGGTATCCCACACCAAATGGCATCATGCTTAGCATATAAAACAGGGGAAGAAGGAAGCAGGGGATGTTCAAAGTGATGGGGCTTGTCTTCCCAAGTCACCATTACATGATGGAGTCCTGCTGTCCTGGGGAAGGCTGAACACCTGCCTGCCCGTGGGAAATAGCACATTAATTCCTTGTTTTGTTATGGTTCTGTGCACTGGTTTTACTTTACCTACTAATTACTCTTTATCTCAGCCCACAAATTTTCTCATTTTTACTCTTCTGATTATCTGCCCCATCCACTGCGAATGAGCGAGTGAGCGGCTGCATGGGGCTGAGCTGTTGACTGGGGTTAAACCATGACAGGCTGGTGGAAAATACAAGGTCAGATGTTAAATTCAGTATTTTACACAACGTGTTCTCATTTATTACTTTTATGAAAAGTAGAATTTGATTAATGAAAGTCTTCTTCCCTTCAAATTTTGACATGTCATTATGCTTCAGGACTTCACATTCAAACAGTAAAACGAGATTCCCTAGATCTGATTCACAAGTCCTTCAAGTATTATTGAAGAATACATATCCTTTCTAAACACATTTAGGATTTAAGCAGAAGTTTAGTTATTATGTGTTAAATGAGACAGAAGAGAATTATCTGATCTTTTTTGCTGTTTGCATTGCTTCCTGAAAATTTTGCTTCCAAAAATTTAAAGGAAACAAGACTGTATCCTGCTGAAGAATCGATACTGTGTCAGTACTCATATCATGATGATTACACTTGCAAAGTCATCTGTTCAAATCCCTTCAAAATACCCACACCTTTGAATCTCAAAGGATTAGAATTTAGTGCATATAGCTTTCAAAATTCAGAGCAGTAGTTACCTAATAAAAGCCCCCTGCCATTTATGCAAATCCTTCCATAGAATTCAAAGGATTTTGGAGTAAGTCCTAACATTACAGATGGTGGATAATTCTCAGTAAATGGCACATCAGACACAAGTGGACCCTTTCTCCCTGCAGGAAACATCAATAAGGCCATTTAAATCCAAAATTGTTAATGCTATAATGATTTCTAAGTGCTTGATTGTGATTTTTTTATGACATCAAAAGGAAATCTTGTCAAAAAATATATTAACTATTGACTTGCACCTTTTAAATATGTTAAATAAGAGACACATGTCCCTTTTATTCACGGTATAATGATGGTTCTATTAGCCCTTTAAATAATATGATGTAGACAACTGGTACCACCTTCCCCTGGTGGTTTGGAATCTTTGTATGAAGGCCATGATGTCACCTTTGAGAATCACTGAGTCTCACTAGGAAACCCTGAACCTGTGAATAGTCACTTTTTGTGACTGCCTCCATGTTCACACTCTGATTATCAATTTAATTGATCAGGGCTAATAATTCCTTCATTCTGTGAGAAAATTGTGAATCACTCAATTTCATCAATATGAACACTCAATTTCAGCAATAAAAATCACTGAGTTTGAGTCTCTAGAGAGAGGATAAAGAGGTGTGAACAATATTAAAACAAGGAGGAGGTTTTAAGATTCAGATTCTTCTGATTCAGCTCCCCTGAACTGATTTAATTGGTACATCTCAAAAATAGAGACAATGTGAGGGAAATGACAAAGGATCTGATTAATGGTGTTACTTTCAACACATTCACTGGAGTCTTTGAAGAAAACTCCTATGAAAGGACTTTGAAATAGAAAGAAGGTGTCTATCCCCAAGTAGCCCATGGAGATAGACAGAGATCTCTGAGACCTATTGGATGGCTTGAATTTGTACAAAGGGCATTCATCCCAAAATTATAGGCCTATAGTGATTAACACATGCAGTCTGATACAAAATTTTGAGACTTAATAACAATTTTTTTTGTCTTTTAACACAGAAATGTGAAAATTAACCAGCTTCAATACTTCCCTCACAAAAAAGTATTGGATGTATGCCATAGCTATCACATTCGTTTTTTCCAAAGAGTTATAGTGCATAAAGAAGACAGGATTCAAAAATGTGTTTGATCTTTCTGAGTTAGTAAATACTGGTTTAGAACTACTTTCATTACCCTCTATTCCAAAATGGTATTTTGAAACTTAAAGGGCCTCACAGACAAAAAATTGCCAAGCTGAGTGCAGAAAGGTATTAAAATGCAGTCTATTTTGCAGTCATTCCCAGAAATAGTTAAAAACTGCTCCATCTTCCCTCCAGAGCCAGGGATCAAAGTAGAATCATTTCAAATGCAATGAACTTTGAGCCATTTCCTCAGGCAGGTGATCGATACTTCAGTGTGCAGTAAATGTTAACATATTTCGGGGCTAGGAATAGAATCAGAAACATAATTTTACTAGACATTCTCCAGACACATGCTACACTTAGAAATAGAAAACAGGCCTACAATGAGATTTATCTCTTTTAACGTATAATAGAAGTTTTAATAGGTAGAGAAATAAAAGTCTGTGTCTTAGGGAAGGTAGTCCTTTCAGTAGTATCAATCAAGTGATGTTCAATTGTATGGTTCAGTTACAACAAAGGAACTTGTATGCAAAAGCAACTAAATTTCAGCTTCTTAAAAGTGATTAGAAATAGTGACAATATTAAACCAAACATTCACTGATAGAGTGAAAGCACAGGGGTTTACTTTAAAGATTAATATACTATTAGTGTTTTTGTTTATAGGAAGAAATATACATATCATAACTTGAAAGAAGACAGATTTACAGAAATGGAACTTTATAAGAAAGAGGGTGTGTGACCCTTGATAATGAAAAAAGATTTTAAGCAAAAGCTGTTAGGTCCATTTGTGATGCTTGCATGCATTGTCTCTGGAGTTCTATAATTTTTGGTAATAAAAATAATTCAAATGTTTGTATATAACAAACTGTCACCTAAAGCCAGATTCAGAAATTAGAATTGCTTTTTTTTTGTGCTGTCCTCTAGAGAGCAATGGGACTTTTTGTGTCTGTTGTATGCTTTTATCATGTTTTTACAGAAAGAAACAGACCTCTTCCCAAATTTCCATGTCATCACAACTCCTGCTTAGCAAATACTTGATCTAGCTAAAACCAACTGGCAGCAATATAAGATATAAATTCTTGATGAGTACTGGGAATGTATTTCAAAGACATTAGCATATAAACTTCTTATTCTGGAGAAATATTGAAAACTTGTCATATCTAAACCTCTAAAATGTACAGATACTTGTTATAAATTTTTTAAAACACCAAAAATTATTTAGTGAAGGCTGGAGGGTTTTTTTTACCACAATATCTGGCAAGGTTGAAATAGCTCCTTTCTAACACTCCTCCATTCATGTATTGGAGTTGTAACCTAATATTGGTACAAACCTGTTGTCTAATATCCATGTTTTAAAAGACCACATTAATAATTCATTCTGCTTTTTTTAATGTGGTAAGAAATTAATTCACTCTTTCTACTATAATTTACTGATACATAGTCTTTCTTTCTGCATACAACTCATCTAGCTTTGTCTTCTCTACAGTTTCTCTTGTACTGTAACTCATCCTGGGGGATTTATTTGCCAATTGTACATGGAGAATATTGATGGGTATTTCATATGCTAGAAAGATGTTGGCATAATCATCAAAGTCAGGACAGTGGTAAAGTATTCTAATTTTTATTAATTTTTTTTTTTCTTTCCAGAATTTGCTTCTTTCATGATTGTGATGAGGATGAAATACTATATTGGAATGAAAGAATTTGCATGATAATAGCTCTGGAATAATCATAGAGAATTATTAAATGCAAAGAAAGATTTTGCTGACTCACTAAATCTTTAGTTAGACTTATAAATGAGACATCAGAATCAGAAGTTTTACAATAGTCCTCATTGTCCTTTTGTCTTGGCTTTTCTGTTGCGGACCCAGGAAGAATCTACAGCTGAAAACAACTGATTTAGTAACTACTGTTACTATAGTGGACTAAGAAGAGAACACTGAGAAAAATAAACTTAGATCATGCAAATCACACCTGATAGTTCACCAAACAACCATACAGAACTTTCATCTTATTTTAAATTTGTTTGATCTAGGTTGTTTGGACTCATGAAAATGTCCATTATTTTTAAAATTAAGTATATTCCAAAATAATACGCAAGACAAGACCTCTTCAGTTCGTCATCCAAACCACAGACAATCCATCTTAAATGCACAGCAAATCAAAATATTGATATTCCCAAATATCACTGTACTAAGCATTCTGGTTGTTTTACTGCTTCTTTTCTTTCATGATGGTCACTGATATGCATTTTCATGTGAGCTAATCCAGATACCAAATTAAAAGAACATGAGAAAATAATGTTAATGATACTGCTTACTGTGAGATTCTAAACCAACTTTTGGAAAATGAACAGTGTTCATTTTCTGCTAGAAAATAAACAGACTCTGTTAAAACTACTGACATCTGTAGGGTAGTCAGTTCTCTGCATACAAATAATATCGCTTCTTACCAGAGCATCTCTTTCCTTCTCAAGAATAAACTCGTTGGCTAAAAAATGTGCCATGGATCACCAAGAGGAAAAGTAAAAAGGTACTTTAAAAAGTAAAAGGCACAAGTAAAATTGCATTAAAAATAAATTTTAAAATCTCCACAGGTCTTTAGTTT
>WAAG01085748.1:45827-64792 GCA_013390105.1 Tichodroma muraria | reverse complement strand
GGGCCCCGCCGGGCGGGCGCTGGGACGGCAGCGGGGCCGCCCCGGGCAGAGCGGCGCGGAGCGCGGCCCCGCCTGCCCTCAGGTGTCCGCTCCCGACTGCGAGCTGGGTGTGGGAGACGCGAGGGGCTTGTAGCCGCGGACTGCCTGATGCTGCTGAAGTGCTCTATGCTCAGGCCCAAGCTCCAGTAGGATGAGGAAATGAAAAATAAAGCTGCCTGTAAGCTCCGGCAGAGCTGTGGGTACGCTCGGCTGGTGGCGGTGCTTGTGGAGGAATCGGCACGTGTGGCACTGCTGAAGGCACACGGGCCACCAGGAACTCCTAGTGATAAATTTCGGAGTGTGAGACATCAAAACCACCTCTGACACCTTGTTTGACAGTGTGTATAAATAGTGTGTAACATGTTACTGTCGTGCACAAAGAAAGGCTTTCTCATCTCACTCTTATGTCTCACTCTCTCTAAAACAGTTCATGGTAATGAGGGGAAAAAGAGAAGGTAGTTTCCTGCACAATGATGTCGTTTACTTGCTGAAGGTGTGCAGTGTCAGTCAAGCTAGCTCCTGAAACTGCAGCTGAAAATTTGTGAATTATCTGCAGTTGAGAACAAGAAAATTATTTATGCCTGCAATCATTTTGAAAATACTAAAATTCATAAAGAAGGGGACAAATAATTTAGTAATTGGAAATAACCTGAAATTCTATGTGCTAGATAAAATGCTTTAATAACACCAGGGGCTTTTAATTAGTTAAACAACCCTTACAAAATCTAGTCAGCTGTTTCCTAAAATGATACACAGATACAGTATTGGGCTGATTGCTACTGCGTTCTCCTTTTATCAAAGGGTACCTTGCTTAATCTGTTTCATTTCAGTAAATGTTCAGAGCTTTTTGGAATATTTGTAGTATAAAGTGTATTATGATGAGTAGAATAATCTCCCAAGAGAAATGAACTAAAAAGATAAAGCATCGTGCTTTACATAACTATAATCTTACTCCATTTAATGACTGGCTTTAGTGGTATAATTATGTTCTTATTTACAGACGAGTCTACAGCTGTAGAGAAGACGATGAGGCCTCTTAACAGACTGAATATTCATTCTGCATTCTGGATTTTGGCATCAATAGCTGTGACATACTACTTTGATTTTTTTAAAAATATCAAAGAAACTATGCAAGCAGATAGGTAAGGTATCTTTTCTTACAAAAATGTGTGTTTTAGTCTTACAATCATATCCAGTTTGTTACATCTGGTCACTGCATTTTAAATCATGTATGAACAAGATCTGCAATAGGAATAGAGAAACCTGGGACTGTTCATCCTAGACAAGAGAAAGCTCAGAGAGGTGTTGTCAATGCATGTAAATACCTGAAGGGAGAGTGCAAAGAAGACAGAGCCAGGCTCTTTCCAGTGGTGTCCAGGACAGGATCAGAGGCAGTGGGCACAAACTGAAATGGAGAAGCTTCTCTCTGAAGATCAGGAAACACTTTTTTCCCGTGAGGGTGACTGAGCACTCAGCAGGTTGCCCAGGTAGGTCGTGGAGTCTCCATCCTTGGAGATACTCAAGAGCCATCTGGATATGATTCTGGGCAACTGGCAGTAGCTGAGCTTGCTTGAACAGGGAGGTTGGACCAGATGACCACCTAAGATGATGTCATTGAACTAATTTTAAAGTAAATAAAATGCTTAAAATTTGCTACAATTGTGTTTTTCTCTGTAAACTCTGCTGAGCCATCTTTGTACATGCAGAGTTTGCTCTGATACCAGACATTTTAATACTTTACCTTCAAGTTTTCATTGAAGTCCAAGAAATAGCTGCCTGTTTTGTTGGAAGTATTTAGGTTTTGATTTTATTTTTATAATAAACCCCCTGAAATTAATCCTTAAAGGTAAAACAGAAGTTTATTTCACTAGAAGATCTCTAGATGATTTTAAGTAGGTCAGCAAAAGATTAGTGAAATAATTTCTGTGAAGTAATTTTTATTTCTAGTCTATTTCTTTTCTATTACATTATTCTCAGTGGGATTGGTGTGTGTTAAATGTTTTTTGATAACTTCAGCTGGAAGTGCTTTCAAAACACATTGGTTTTGTCGTTGTTATATCAGTACATGGAAGCTGCACAGGGCCTTGCTCTGTGCTGTGAGGTTCTCTGGAGCTGCTCTCCCAGGCTAGTTACACCCTTCAAACACCTGACTGTGAAAGCAAAACCAGTGACTCCAAGGTGTAAGCAAAATTTGGGGTCAAGACCCTGTCTTCCTGTACTGCTTGTCTAGGTAGGCCATGGCAACAGTTCTCTTAGTGCAGAATTCTCAGTTGGTAGTAACAAGATTTCAAAGTAGCATATTATGTTTGCTGTACCGTTCCAGAGCAAATATTACCTGAGTAGGAAGATGCTTGATTACTCTTTGTAATTTAGGAATTAAGTTATGGTAAGAATTAATTTTTCAAAATTTTTATTTGTTAGTACACATTCAGATAAGATTTTATTAAAGTGTGTCTTCCTCCCAAGTTGCCTTATCTGGACTAATCTTGAAGTGTATCCTCAAAGAGGCTCAAAAGTGTGTCTCCCTAAATAATCACATACCCTGTGTTTTTATGATTCTGAGTTTAAAAGTCTGGATTTCTCCATGGTTTCTTTCAGCAGTTATAAAGAAAACTATTCTTGCTTCTTATCTGTTAAATTCGAGAGTTTACAAACTGAAACCATATTAAAGCTTTCTGCAGCATTTCTGCTGCACAAAGATCACCAGTCTAATTTTTAGTGAAAAGCACAGTTGCAGTGGAGCCTATTTTATTTTATTAGTGACAAAGTGGTTTTGGTTTGTTAGTATAGCAGACCCCTGACAAGATCTGTCACATTGAATTTCCAAAATGTTTGAGGGGGCAGTATATGAAAGGAATGTTTAATTGCAAAATAAACTCTCAGTTGTTTCTATTTGACAGCTTTTAAGGGTAAAAAGTGTTCTGTAAAATTAATTTAGGTAAAACCTACAGGAACTCTAGGCCACAATCTGTGTATTTAACAGATATCGCCTGTTCTGTTTGTAGACTGGAGTGACGATAACTGTGCAAACAGCAGTGTGACTGTGCTAAACATGGTTTAATCTGCTTTTCTTCCCCTAGCTGGTCGCTTTCCTGTGGCACTTGTTTATTGGCTGCATGTTTATCCGTTGCCTTTTACTGCATACTGTATCTTGAGTGGTACTGTGGAATTCAGGACTATGATGAACAGTACCCTGCACTGATTCCTATCACAACAGCTACCTTTATAGCAGCAGCAATTTGGTGAGTTCAAACACTGTGTGCAAACTTCTGCTAAACCTGTGCAAGTCTGTGTATTTAATGGGCTCATTTTATAAGAAGTATAATTTCTGTAATTCTGCTACATGTATTAGTGACAATACCAGTTCCATGTGGCATGATTTCTTGCACTTTCAACTTTTTATCCACAAAGCAAGAGTTGCAACAGTTGAAACTGTATATTGTGTACTTGATGTACTGGATCTTTTCTGTCTTGAAAATTTAGGGGAAAACTGAAGTTTTTGTCTTTGTAAGCGTAAATTTCTCACCTCTGGCAACTACTTGTGCAGTTTACAAAATAAGACAAGGGTGCAATCTCTCCATATGAGAAAAAAATCAGCTCGATCAGTTTCTGTCAGAATTTTTCATTATCAAACAATCTATATGTAGCAAACATACACAAAATGTTAGCCTTCTGACTATTGCCATATGAGCTTTAGGGGTTTGTATTTTGTCTGAGAATGGTACTTTACTATGAGTCGCTTTACTTATGAGGTTATATGAGTCAGAACTGAGCAAACGTGAATGAAGAAAATTACATATGCTGTGCCAGTATATTTATTTGCTTTCTACATGAAAATTGATTTCCTCTTGTTTAGCTGTTGTGTCAGAGTATGTCAGTATTTGTTGCAGTAGTGAAAAAAAAGAATATTGAAGAAAATAAAGGTTCCCTATGGTTTATAATTAGTCAAATCTGTAATTCTTGTTAGTTGTAAAATAAGTTGGTTTTCCCCCTGTCTCTTCAGTTAACTGAAATCTGTCTGGATGAAATTTCGGATTAAGGCTTCTCTCAGCTGCCTTGTATGCCCATGGAAAAATGAAAGAATAGGTCATTTTCAGGGCTTCAGATACTGATTTTCTGAAAGTAAAAGGTATCTTTACCCTTTACCTTGATGTGTTTTGTTTTCATAAACAAAAAAGTATATTTCCAGGTTAAGTAATTGAAATCTTATTTCCTCTTTTGACATGTTTCCTTTGTATGCCTGGTGTTTCTGCAGTATGACAACTGGTCTTACCAAATGCTTTCTGCCTTTATTCTCAGTTTCAACGTTGCCTTGTGGCCTGTCTGGTCATTTTTTACACCTGTGTTGCTCTTCATTCAGTTCATGGGTGTTGTGATGCTTGTGTCACTCCTGGGATAAGCCCTTCAGGTAAANCCGTGTGCAAAGGCCTTCTCTATTTTTTTTAAATTAAAAATATTTTTCATATCTTTGTCTTCAAGCGTGCTGTTTTTGTTTCCTGTGATGCACAGCCCAGATCAACCTGCTGTGTGGAAAATTGCCAGATATGAGAAGTCCTTTGTTCTTTCTAAAAAGAACTTTTCAAAAGCCAACTCATCTGTTTTGTTGACTTGAAAAATGCCTTCTCAATAAGTGCCACACCTTTTGTTAGGGTATATTTTTCAAATGAATCTAGTGAAATGTAAAAAGCTAAGGAAGACATCAAATACAGCTCAGTAAATAGGGTAAAGGATGTCCCCTGTATCACAGGTGTCTCATATCATCCAGGGAAGCTACTCCTTCAGCAGGTCTTGTTGTACTTCTCAAGGGAGAGAGGAGGAAGCCTGTTTGGCTTTGCTTGCCATCACAAATCCTTTCTGGTGAGGAGATCCCTCAGCATTTTTAGGAGTGCAGCAAAAAGAAGACTGTGCTTGATTGCTGGATTTAGAGTGTAGCCTCTTGTTACTGACAAAGTTGTAGGTAAAAATTGTTTAATGGCTGGGATGGTGAAATTCATATTTTATTTTTTTAAATAACAAACTGAACCAAATCAGTTGCATTTTCCCCTCTATTTTTTTGAGATATCAAGAAACCTGATTTTTAAGGAGATAATTAACTTCTATTCTGACGAAACTCAGACTTCTGAAAAATATAATACTTAATTCAAAACCTCTTCACTGTGGGAACTTGAGTCACACTTGCTGATACAAATGTATACGTTTGTTGGTTCTATCATTAGCTGTGTCCTGTCTGAGCACTTGAAGTATGGGAATAAATTCTGTATTAGGTCAAATAATTTCTTGCCTAATAATTAGGGACAAGTTATTACTTGGTGTTCCAAAATCATTAATTCATTTAGTACTTGATGCAGCTTGTGCAGAACCTTCAAAGACTTTTGTTAAATTTGGTTTGTTTTTTTCTTTTCTTTCAGCTTCACATGAAGGATTCAAGTAACTGTAATTCTGCAAAGTGTATGTCACTTTTGTTACATTCCAGTACTTCTGTTGCTTCTAATACTTCCTGTTTGCTCTAATACAGTAATTATTAATCTACTTGATTTATAAATCAATGGACATAACCATAGGAAAAAGGAACTGGTTAGTGAATAATTGGAAGATAAATAGGTTTTACATCTCTTAGTAACATGAGGCCTTTTATTTTGTAAATGTTTGTAAAGCTTCTATTTATATTTGAATATTAAGCACATGGGTAGTAAGTAATAGCACCACAGAATAGTTGGTGTTGAAAGGGACCTTTAAATATTATCTCTGGGGGCCTTGGAGGTCGCCTACTCAAACTTCCTGTTCAAATCGTGTTGTTTGATTTGGAAGTAAGTGATACTTAAATCAAGTGTTGTGGGGTTTTAATACTATATTCTTTCCATTTGAATTGACAGGTAAAATACTGTTATCTGGAACCTGTGTTTGTACTTGTAAACTTACTTACAGGAGACACTTCTTGATCTGTTAAATTTCTACTGTTTTATGTGTTACCATGTAGGAAATGCTTAATTATCTAATGTCTTGAATTCAGATCTGCTAGTATCTAAAAACATGTATGGCTGGGGGTAAGGGAAAGCTGGTTGACATTTGGCAGTGCCATCAATTAAATAAATAAATTCTACTTGTGCTCATACAGTTTGTCCACAGACAGAGGCAAAGGTGGATGAAAGCTGTGAATAACCAGCAATACAATGAACAATATTGACACTATACAAGAAATTTGGAGCACACATTAAATTCTTTTGATGTATGCACTGTTTTTTGGTATTCAGGTTGTTTTTTCTTCTGTAAATTAACTTTTCATTCTTAGCAGTGCCTGTTAATGAAGTTGCCATTTTCTTTTCTCAGGAATGAAGAGGCTGATATTAACTTAAAACCTACTAGTTATACTCAGTTAGGCAAATAAAATAACATTTTATTTTTATTAGGTGTCTGTTCATGTTGGCCGAGATACTTAACTGTCTGAAGACCTGGGCACCATCTAGTTGCTAGATCACTTTATGTAGATCCTTGTGTAAATACTTTTCCACCCACGCCTTTTAGAAAACAGGAGAATGTAGAAATTGGGTACTGAAACCTGTTAAAATCTACTCCTTGTGAGTGTTGCTTAGTCTGGACTGTTAAAAGTTACTGTGTTCTTCATTCTGACTTTCAAATTCACACCATTGCTGAACACATGGAATGTTTAGTAATGAAAGAGATACACATTGTCTTTGGCTGTTACTGTTCCATTAACAAAAAAAAGTTGCGACCTAATAGTATGTAATACAAAAGATCAGACAAACCAAAATAAAATGCATTCAGCACTACTTGGAGTAGTTTGTAGGGTAAGTTAACAGCTTGATTTGTTTAAATGTAATATTTAAGTTTGCCAAAACCAGTCATGCTTCACATCTTTAAAGTGCAAGTTGCTTATCTTCAGGTCTTAACCTTTTAAAAGGTTTTAAGAATTTTATGTTTTCATACACAGGTACATTTGAGTACATTTCTTTAGTATTATATTTAAAATGCAGTATTGCTCAGGGATGGTTCTTATAGCTGTATTTTTATTTGTCAGCTATATAAATGCTCTAGGTGTTTTAAGTTGCCTTGTGATCTGAATTAAAATTACTATTTGCTACATGATTTTTCAAATTCTTTCCTCTGAACATCTTAATAAACTTTGTACAAAAGTGATCAATAGTCGTTAAATATTTAATAGTTTAACTGTCTAATTACACTTCCTTGGAGACTTCCACCCCATCTCATTGCTTTTTCTATAAAATAGATGCTAATGCATATTTTAAATACTGTACTTGACTCGGCATATCTTTGTCTTTCATGCCCCCTCAGCTGGGTTTCTTGAAGGTATAGTAACACTCTGTTCACCTCTGGAGAGCTGTTTGCCTTCTGACTACTTTGATGTCTTTCTGAGAATCATGGGTAGATATGCTCGTTATACAAAGTGCAGCAAAGCCTTTCAGTGACACATCTGAGTATCCAACACAATACTCATTCGCTTACATGCTCAAAAGGAAGTAGTGGCAAATCTGGTAAGAATGTAAAACAATGCTTGTTTTAATTGTTGTAACCTGACACAAGGCTGCTGCCACTTCTGTGAACTCCTTGCTTTTGTTATTTTCCTTACCACCAAATAAAGAATTTAGGGCAAGAGAATAGAAAGAAGTAGCATAAAAATTCTGTGAAAAAAATATGAGGCCGTTGAAATCCCCACCTCTACTGAAGCTTGAATGTGTTCTCTTGGTAGAGACCACCATAGGTATCTTCCTAATCCATTTACATCATTTGAGGATGAGAATGTGTACCACCAAAGAGCTTTCCTTCACAGGTGACAAGGGATGCTCTTGGATAATTTGAAGTAAAATAGTCCATGCACTGGAGATTATTTATCACAGTTACCCATAGAAGATCTGCAAAATGGAAGAATCTTCCTTAGTTATTCTTTAAGGTTACATGATATGAGATAGAAGTTGGATTTGGCAATTCCACAATGCCATTTCTGCTAATGATGGATGTAGCAGTGAGCTAGAGGTGATTGAAGCCTTTGATTTATATCAAGCTTTGATTGAAGCTTTTGATTTATATTGCTGTTAACAGGCTAGACAGAAACAAAGGGCTGGCTTCCTGTTAAGTGCATTCCTCAAAAAGAAAATTTGCAGATGGCTTAAAATACCTGTTTCTTGAGAACAGGACAAAATGAATAAAGGACAGGAACTACTATTTCTTTATGTTTACCTCAATAGGTGTTTGTCCAGAATTCACTTATTCCACCTTTCTGCCATTTTGTTTTTCTTCCCTGTTCTCTAAGAGGCTTGTGAACCCCAGACACTTACACAGAAGTTCAAAAGTGTCCTTTGTTATTTGAGAAAAGTCCCTCTATTAATTTCTGGCTTCAGAAGAGAAAAAGCTTAAAATTACTTCTTTGCCAGAGGAAGTGGAGTAAAATAGATGCTCTATTTTCAATATATATATATATATTATTTTTTTTTTATTGTAGTTGAACTTGTGCCTTAATTTCATATGAGGTGTGGGTCACTCACTGTAAAAACCAATGTTTTGGGTAATCAATATGAGAAAAACAGGTACAGAGCAAAAATGTAAGATCTGCTTGGCCAGAACAAGGACCAGTCTATCTTGGTGTTTGACCTCCAAGCTGTGCTAGGCACCCAAATACCTAAAGTTAAGAGAATTCAGTTTAAGTAGAAAAAGGTCAATACTGAAAGTGTGTATAAATATTGGGAAAATGAATATATAAGAAGTAGAGTAAATTCTACAGAAGGTTTTGCTACTTTGAGCTCAGTAGTTGCTTCTCCACCTAGCAATTCCTACAGTACTGTCTTGTCAGAATGGGACTTTCTCAAAGAGACAAGACAAATTGCCACTTCTGAAAGGTCTAGAGAATTCCTGAAAACCGAGGTTCTGTCCTACCAATGAAAGTACCGCTTGCCCAAAAGAAGATGGCCTGTGGGGCTCAGAGCTTGAGCACGTGTGTGATCCCTCTGCCTCACCGTGCGAAGGAGCTCCAGCAGCAGCTGGTGGCTCCTGGGCTGCAGGGCAGGCTCCAGCCTCGCCGGCTCCCAGGTTTTGGCCGTTCCTCGGCTTTCCAGCCGTCGGGCCGGGGGTTTGTTCAACACACGGTGTCTTTGGCATCTTCCTGTCCAGGGAACGTGTTATACCGCACAGGTACGGACATAACCCCATGTCCCTTACCAAAGCCAGCCGGGCAGGGCTGGCTCCGAACTAACCTTGGTCCGAGTGACTTCTCCTTACCCTGGTCTGGACCCCAGCTGTTGTCAGTCTCAGGCAAGAATGTCCCGCAAAAACCTCAGCAGCCTTTCCCGCAGCGGGGAGCGCGGGGCTGCCCCGGCAGCCGGGGACCCCCGCCCGCGGGCAGGGCACGGCCGGGCCCGGCGGCCCCGCTCCGCCCCCGCCGCGATGGGGGACGGGCCAGCCGCGGCCTCGGGGCTCCCCGGGGAAAGCGGGGCCGCCTGCTTGCAGCACCTGGCCGGCGGCGTGGGAGATGGAGCAAGCCGGCGGGTGCCCCGCGGTGGGCGGCAGCTACCCGCAGAAAAACGCCGAGATCCTCAGCAGCCAGTACGGCATCAACCTCTTCCTGGCCGGGCTGCTGCTCACCTTCGCCTGGGCTGTGCATGCCGTGGGCATCAGCAAGAGCCACCTGCTCTCCTACCTGATCACGCTGATGCTCATCCAGCTGCTGTGGATGCTGTGGTACCTCTGCAGGAGCTGCACGCAGAGGAGGCTGATCCGGGACAAGGACACGCACGCCGGAGCCCGCTGGCTGAAGTGTAAGTACGGGCCGATGGCACAAAGGGTGGTACCGCACAAGGGACATCTGTGCCATCCCTCTCCATCCCTACCGGGAGGCATTCTGGTATTCACAAACTGAATGCACATGCCGTGCACTCTAAAGTAAATATATGCATAAGCTGAACATACTAGGAGATTGTATTGGGAAGCTGTTTGTTAAACATCCTCACTTTCCAACCTACCATTTATAGTTCTGAAAGCTCCAGCGCCTTTCTTCCTTACCAGGCTGGTTTGGTGAGACTTGAAAAATGAAATATAGCTAGTGGAAGAGGCAATTTTGTTGGTGTCTTGTAGCTCTTTTGGAGGAATTACCACCTTTTCCAGATGGTATAATGCAATTTACTTTATGTTAGTACCAGTCAGAAAGGTCCTCAAGTGCTCTCTATACCAATGTATATCAGAGATTCCTGTTTATATGTGTACAGTGATGCTTTCGAAATATCTAGAGTTAGACAGAAGAGGACAAAATCCCTCTGAGGTCAGATCAGTTTGTAATTAGTACATAAAGCAGTTAAACAAAGAATCTATTCTTTAGATATAAACTAAACTGAGCATTCACTTGCAGAATAAATATACAAGTTTGTGAGAGTAGTGGTGGGATGTGCTGGCCCTTATCTGCAGTCAGGTGCGTACGAGAGTGAGGATGTAAAGGTATATTGAGAGAAGGTGTTTGGGGCTCACATCACAGAGTCATAGTGACAGGGATGCTGTGTTTTCGGGTACCAAGGAAAAGAAACAGCCTATGTCAGTGCTTGTGGAATAATAGGCAACTCCAGTTTCACCAGCCTCTCCAGTCTCAGCACTGTAAAAGATCAGAAACTAACTATTTAAGTGGAATGTTATGACAGCTTTCCCATAAAATGTTTTCTACCTACTAACGAGACCACAGCTAATTTTCATAGCAGCTAATGAAGTATCTAAATGAAAATTCCAAGAACACCTCACACCTGGATATTTTGAAAAGTAAGGTTGTACTGTGGAACTGTAGTTTGTTCTCAGTCTCAGTGCTTGTGCATCATTTATTTTCTTCACATCTGCTAACATTTATGTTTGAATTGCTGACAGAATACCCATTTTTTAATGTCTAATGTACAGCTATGATCTGTAGGCTCTTTCCTGAAATGTATGGAGTTCACATACCAACTGTTGAATTGTTCCTTTTGATTATTTACTATTTTTCAAGGTAATATTAATCTCTCAAGCATTTTTCATTTATTAGCTTATGTGATTTACAACCGCCTGAAATTCATGCAAGGCTTAATTTGATCCTACCTTGGACCGAGCTAAGCTTTTGTTACTCAGAGGGTAACTTTCCCCTCCTAAATATGGAATAAATACTTCCTAGCATGGGTAAGCACAGCAGGATCCCTCACCCTCTTTCTTTTGGCGCCGCATTCACAGCATTTCATTTGTCCTACAGAATATAAGGAGTCACAGAAACTTAGAAATAAGATCCTAGATTGAACGACTAGGTTACCTTATCCATTTCTTTTACCAACACAGGATGGCTCTTTGTACTGGCTTCTCAAGTGGTGCAGCTTCCATGGCTTCTCTTGGATGTCTAGGCTGCAATTCAACAAATTTGCCCTTGGGGAATGACCTACACTTTCCTGTTCTTGGGAGTTTCATGTAGTTACAACAAGTCTGTACAACTCCTTTATCCTCTATTGGTAAAAGAAAACTTATTTGAGTTAAGGAAAAACTCAGGTGGTGATTCCTTTGCCAAGATCTCCCTTGTCCTCCTCTTTATTAGTGCTTTTGTCATAGAAATCTTTTACCTGAAAGATCGAAAGTCCAGAAAGGAAAGGCCAGGATGGAGTGGGACAGATATTTTGCTTGGGTTTTTCCACTGAAAGCTTTCTGCAATTTTTTACTAGCTCTATCAGCTATTTTTGAAGAACATCTCCTTGGTGTAATTGTGAGAGCAAATGTCCTTATATTAAACAGTATAAAATGAGAGTATTTTCATGAATCAAACTGTGAATATAATTTTAGTAAAAGTGGTGTCAGTTGCCTCTTTAGACCATTTTGCTCTGACAAATGTTGAAATGGAATGATTTAACAAAAACCTCCTGTAACTGACTCCTTGTGCATGTTTAGCACCGCTAGGACAGATGATCAGTTTGCAAGAATTGCTCACAGAAGGTTTCACAGCCTTGCTGCACCAAGGTGTCAGTTGTGTGAACCCTCGAGCCTGCTTGTCTTCCCACCTGTGTGGTTGACCCAGAACCACTCCTAGAGTCTGGATGTGGGAAAAGTGTGTGGCAGAGCTGTGTCATTAATGGACACAGTTATCCTGACCCAAATAACCGCAGGGAACCTTAGGAAGTTGTTCCTTGACTTATTCCAAATGTTATTCCCCTAAGTAAGCTCTCCTGCTAGGAAAAGCCCTCTGACTATTTGTTGGGAAAGTTCAGTGAAGTGAGCCAGAGAACTTAAAAATCAGTTGGCTTCACAAACAGCTTTATTTTATCACATTCTTTAGCAGCACAGTTTCTGTTTAAAGAAATGAAAAATTGATTAAATTGATAGATTTAATAGACTATATATATAAATTTAATAGAAATTAAATTGACAACTGGTCAACTTAAAAGCTCTTGACAGACTTCAACTTGTATCTTTTTACTGCCTGCATTGGATTGCCAATTATTTAAACAATATTTTAAAGTGATAGTGGTATTTTTTGCAATTGTATCATTGTGGTTTTTTGTTCTTCATGATGGTTACTTGGAAGAAATGAGCCAGAACTTAGCAATATTGAAAATCCTATTATTGATCCCTTAAGACACACAGGTTTCAATGAATGTTTGAGAAGAAGAAATAATGAAACAGCGCTAATAGCAATCATTTCAAGTTTTTTAAAATTTTAAATGGAAATAACTAAGCGGTGGAATTATCTTCCTTGAAATTACTCGTGTCCATTTAGTATTAGTACATACTACTGAAGTTTCTATCTCAAAAAGTTGACAGAAAAACTATTAACATACCATATGCATGGTCATTATGGTTGTACTTTGATTTTTGACTAAGTACAACCAATAAGAAAGTCAATTACAACCAAAAGTCAATAAGAAAATTAGTACAATCATTCTCTCTTGGAGCCCATAAATAAGCACGTTGGACACTTTGTTTACCCTTGTAGTGTGGCCACCTGTGTGATCTAAATACCATTTGAATGAAAGAAACAATCTAAAATTAAAAGAGTCATATAAAGTCTTCTAATCCCTGGAACTCAGTAATCTATAATCTTTTTGCTTCAGAAGATAGCTTTTACCTTTATATTGAAACAATCATAACACATGTGAAGTCCCTCAAACTGACACTTTCAGACAAATAGGTTGTTTCCTGCATACTTACTAAGTAAACCATAAATCATAAAATCAATCTTAGAATAATTCAGGTAGGAACAGACTTCTGAAGGTCATCTAGTCTAACACCTTGATCAGAGCATGTTTAATTAGCTCAGGCAGAGCGATTTATAATCAGTTATATTTATAATTTTAAAATCAGAACCAATAATTTAATTTAATTCAGAATTATTAACATTCTTTAGATAAAGAAGGAAATAAATAATTTGATCTCAAGAGTAGCATATAATTTTGTGCTTTATGTTACCATTTACTTTCATACACAATAAAAATAAATGACAGCTCTATTTAAAAATGTGGGCTCCAGTCCTGTTACATGTGTTAGAATACAAATTAGCTGACCTAAGAAGCATAAATTAAAAAAAACCTGTATGGGATTATGCACATGCATGAAGTGCAGAGATGAGGTTTTAGATTTTGCAATATAAAAGCAAAAGTTTTTAGCTCTTGGTAGAAATTACACTCAATCAGTAATTTGACAATGTTTTTATTATAGAGAGGTTGTAAAACAGAAACACGAAACCCTACTGGAATTCATACCCTTGTGATTAAAAAGGTTTCTGGAGTCTATTTTTGTTTAATTTTAAAGGGTCAATGAAATAATAAACAAAATTACAGTGTGTTTATATAATTTCTACTTAAGTTTTATCAATGCAGCTTTGACAATAAAGGTATTAACTAGATAAATTTTTAATTTAGAGTTACTTTCTTACTACTGCAAGTCAAGGTGAACACATGGTACTTATATGAAAGTTAGATTGTGGCCCCATATTAAAAAAAAATATTCATCAGAGTCAACACTATAACTAACACTACTGATGTTATTTACTCTGTGAGGAATTGTAAAGAAAGATTAATATACTGATGCTGGTGTATCGTAAGGTCTGGTTAAGGTCCATGGATAAACTTTTATCTAGCCTTCATTCAAACAAGTCCAAATTAAATCCAGTGAAAGCTTGCTTGGATAAAAGCCCAAAAAAAAGGGGGAAAACCCCCCACCAAACCACAAAAAAAAACCCCTCAAAACAAGCCAAAACAAAGGAAATGGAGGCCTTAGAGTTTGTTTCAGTGGTCTAGCAGCAATTTTACTTAGTCATACAGTACAGTACATACAATAATAGCAACAGTAACAAAAAATAAATAAAGGAAAATGTATTTCAAAGTTCTTTAGGGTATTTAAATACATTAGGATATTTCTCTGTGTGTGTATGAAATATAGATACTGAAATTAAATCTTTGGTTCCTTTCTAGGAGAACAAACCATAGAGCTCGTTGTGGTTGTGGTCTCTGAATTAAAGTGTGGCCCTCGAGCCATGGGGAGGGCACACCAAGTGATTGTGTTACTTCCCACTGTCGAGGTTTTGGGCTGGGGGACTGTAAGGTGATTGTTCAGCTCCCCAGGACTGCCTGGTTTGCTGTGGGGCTGCCAAGGGCAGTAATTCGTGCCCTCTATGACTGTATGGCTGTTTCAGTGCCACTGTCACTTGATAGGCTGATCCTGCCCAGAGCTGGGCACTCTGCAAGGCGCTGAATGCCCTGGGCGGTGCAGGGCTGGTGACTCCTCACTGGCCAGGGGGCTGCCCAGTGATGACCCTGCTTAACGTCCCGGGCAGGGGCTGTCACAAATTAGAGGCACCTATTTCATGGAGTCAATTATCTTCATGGGCATTGACCTAGCCTTATTTCCCTAAACAAGAACACAGATATTGATCAACTTTCATTCCCCTAAACAGATTTTTGTATATTTTTCAAATAGTCTCTAGGCACTATAACTATACACTAAAATTTTCTAATATCTTTTCATTCATAGGTGGGATTACATTATTTGCAGTGATTACTTTAATTCTGGACTCCTTTAAAGTTGGATATTATATTGATTTTTCAAACTGTTTATCACCAACTGAAGGCATTTTTCCTGTTACACATGCTGTCCACACCATCTTACAGGTAAAGGTCACTGGTTGCAGTTTTATATTAATCTCTGTTTCTTACCAAAAATATATTTTATCTTGTCATCAGTGGACTTAACACTAATTTGATTTCTAAGCATATCACAGAATTCTTTTGAGGACTAAATGCTGTACGTGTATAGTAAATTCAAGCTTTGCAGCCTGAAGTTGCTTAGCCATAAAATTCATGGGTTTCAAACATGGATTTGAAAAAAAGAATAATAAAAAAATATTCACCTGTAGTTGAAATTACATGACCTTTTTGTTTAGTTGAAGTTACAGAATTTTCAGAATTTTCAGGCTGAAATGAGTATTTTGGCTAAAGACAATTCCCTTGTTTATGTATGTAGGACTTGCCACACAAGTTCGATTCAATCTGTCTAACCTGATGTTCCATTGTGGTTAGAGGTGTAGGCCTGGTAAGTTAAAGGGGACAAAACCCTTCCTAGCTGGTTCTAAAACACTTGCACAACTTTCCTGTAACAAATGAAGATGGATGTTCCTTCTAGAAGCATTTGGTTGCTCTTATCAGTGGCTGCACAATAGCAAACATAGTCAGTGACTCCTGTGAAATATTCCAGCTGCCTGTTTATTATAAGGCCTTGGGTCTACAATGTGTGGTGATACTCCATAGCTGACTGTTTCTCACATTAACTCCTCTGAACCCCTGTCAGCAGGTTTGTAGGGAAGAAGGAAAGAAAAAGCCACTCAACCGAGATACTCAATCATAGCCAGGCACTTTTATTATGATTTTTCCAAGAGGTTTAAGGCATTCAGAAAGAAAATAAATGTTTCCCTAGCAGTTGTAGTTGCATGAAAATGAGCTTTTGAACAACCTACATATTTCTGCTTTCTTAAACAGTTAAAGAATAAAGAGTTGAAATTTAAACAGTAGCTTTCACCCCATCTATGTTTTTCTCTAAGGGTGAAATTTTGAGTTGGTTGAAGTAATTTTAATTTCACATTCTTGTAATATCCACTCTCCATGTCTTGTAACTTCCTTACTTCATCTCTGAAAAACAAACCAATGAAATGAAGCCCTTCTGTGCTGCTGCTCTGAACGCAGCATTCTTCATTACAGCCAGTGACCCAGAGCTGACAAGGTTTCCAGCCAACATGAACTGGAGTGTGGAAGAATGGTGAATAAAAATGCTGAACAAAGGCAACGAGAATTCTAATTTAAACTTTATATCACCCAGTGTCACTGAATTTATCATGTACAGAACTTAAAATAATGAACACTTGAACGTTAGCCTGAGCAGTCAAAGAAAAAGTTAGATTTAAAAAGTAATTAACCAGATACCTCTTACATAAGACAAATCTTCTCATGTCTTTGAAATAATGGATGAAATCACAGAAGAGAACATCCCTATTATGTGTCGTCTAAAAACCAAAGAATACGTTTTCTACTGGATATGTATCAGATTCTGTTGTCATTTACTCTCAGTGAGGCATCCTGATACGTGCCATGAAATTAATACATACATTCTGCACCCATGTATGAGCTAATGCATACCTGCCCTCCCAGAGTAGGTTGTGCATTATGTTCTGCAGTGCCCTTGAGGCAATGAGTATTCTGTGAGCCAAAACTGGATTTTATGCTATTTCTTTACTGGCTTTTCCTATTTCTTCCCACTATCTTGTACCTGAACAGATCTTCAAAACTTACATTTTTATAAGTTTTAAAGAATGGTTTCAGATCTGTCGGATCTGTCAGATCTGTCGAATATGTTTCAGAGCTGTCGTATTTTACTGCATTTATCCCAGGATGAGAAATTGACTATGGCATTAGAGACTAAGGTAATTTTAATTTGATTTTAGTTGAAGCCTACATGAAATCCTTTAGTCTTTATAGCTAGGATTTTACAGCAGCCACTCCTTTAATTTATAAATGCTTCATTAGAGGAATTGTTATTGCTGGGTAGCACAGGTGAGCCATAAAGAACTGCATTTGCCTAGCTTTTTCCAAATTGAGACATTGAATGCTTCAGAAACAGTGGCTGTGCTAGCATCCTACCATAATGGATGCTGTGGAAAAATGGGGATTCCAGTTACTCTGGTTGCTGAAGAAGAACTCAAAGTTTTTATTACTTTTCAGACCATTTCTGGAACACCAAACCAGACAGGTTTCTAAGAGAAATCTTATGACTCTCTCTCCTGATAGTTCACCTATCAGTATCCTAGGAGCTATTGGGAGTAAACAGACTCCCAGTGTCAACCTAACATCCCTGAGGAATATTGGTATAGACCTTCTCGAACCTATCCACACTTGGTTTTGTTTCAGCAGCAATGTCTTTCTGAGGTCTCCATTATGCTCTCAGAAACAGAGAGTTCTAGTTCTATTCCTCTTTGCCCTTGAATTGCTAGCTCATTATTGTTATCTCTTTCTTTCATTCCTTGCTTGAGTTTTCTGCACTATCCTTGAGTGTGGCTGCTGTGTTCTTAATGGGGTTGTCTCTCAGGCAGTCAGTACAAACTTTTCTCATGCTTCCTGGGCATCTGTTGTTCTATTAGTCAAGTCTGGCATCCTTTCATCAATCTCTTTCCCTCCATACAATTTAATATATTTCATAAATTATTCAAACTTAGCATCACCATGCCCTGCAGCAATCATACCTCTATCCACAGCTAGTGGCTTTATTTCACTTGTCATTGAAATAAAAGTCTCTTCAGATACAGAAGGAAAATATGTTTTAGTGTGTGATACTTAGACTTTCTCCTGTTAAGCCACTGATTTTTCATGTAAGAAATCTCAGATTCTGTGTAAATATCATGGGAAATCATGAGCTCTTTCACGTGTGGGGGTGGAGCTTCCTCAGTTTAAATCATTGGAATGGTTAAAATGGGAATGGTCTATCTACAGATGCACTTTCCTTTCTGAGTGTTACACATGCTCATTAGTGTAATGATATTTCTCTGTATTTCTTCCATTTAGGTGTACTTTCTGTGGTGTCATGCAAAGGATGTTATCCAGTCTTTCAAAACACTTGAAAGGTAAAGTGGATCTGATCCTCATCTGGCATGTTAATAGGTGTAGGTCTGTACAGTGCTCTAACACCAAAGTTTTATTGTATGAGGGACAGTGAAAATATACAGAGATTGAATCTCCTCTTGATTGCATTAAGTAGGAAGAAATAGAACATTTAAATAGCAAGTAACTCCATTTACCCTTATTTATCCTGCACTGATATTTTGTAATACCAAATAGTTACAGAATACATATATTTTTCTCATGAGAGGGGAAAATGGCAATATATGATACCACAGAGTCACTTAAGAAGGAATCATCATGTATGTGTTTTAAGACTGTGCACTATGTTTTATCTATTTACCTACTGAAAGAGAATCTGTATCACCAACCTGTAGTCAATGCAACGTAACTGAGGTATTTTATATTGATTTTATGGAAAACATCTTTTTAAAACTAGGTCTTAGATGCATAAAATAGTTTGGGTTGGAAGAAACCTTTAAAAGCCATCTAGTCCAACCCCTCTGCAATAAGCAGGGACACCTTCAACTAGATCAGGCTGCTCAGAGATCCATAAAACCTGGTCTAGAATGTTTCCAGCCCATGTTGATACTGGGGCTTGCCCTGACCTAGGTGCAGGCATACCAAGTGCATACCTTGCACTTAGCATTTTTGAGCCTCATAAGGTTCCCATGGGGCCTCTTCTTGAGCTCATCCAGGTCCTTCTGGCATCCCATCCCTCAGGCATGTCAACCACACCTCACAACTGTGGTAGATGCAGCTGCGCACATGCGCTTGGAAGCACAACCTCCCTGGTGGTATCCTACGTACCAA
>WAAG01085748.1:30621-41753 GCA_013390105.1 Tichodroma muraria | reverse complement strand
GCATGTATTTTTTTTTCTTTCCATTTTTTTTATGTATGTGGTGTTATTGTATAAATACACTTTTCAGAATCATATTAGTATTAATATGATTAACACTACATAGTAAAGTTAATTCAATCTCATTAATCCTTGTTTTAGTCAATTGGGATTTGTTCTCTATACAATTTGTATGGCTTTGTTTTCATTCATTGTGACTTGTGAAAGGGGTTTACAAAAAAACTCTGTATGACTTAGAACAGAAAATCCTAGTAAGATCTTCTTCTGAATCACAGAGATATTAGGAAAACTCTAACTCTTAATTCCTAGCTTAACTCTAATTCTTAATTCTAAATTCTTAATTTTTTTTTATAATAAAACCTAAAAATATTTGCTATGTAATTGGGGTATGGGAGTTAGTTTAAAGTTCCCTTTTACTGAAGAAAATCAATATATAATTATACACTACTTCATGGATAGATATAGATAGCAAGAAATCCAGGTGAGTAACCTGTATTGATTAGACATTATACTGTATATAATTTTTTCTGATAAAATATATTTCTATGAATTTTCTTGTATTTACTCTATGACATAACTGAGAAATAAAATTAATCCTTTTACTTAATTCTTTATTCAAATATTCTTGAATTGTTTTAAAAAAAACCCCTGGTCTTAAAGCTCATACTTAGGTATATGTGTTCCAGTGCCAGAATGGTATGTATTCCCTGCACAATTTTTTAATGAGCTGCTAATTTCATTGTAGATCAGTCTTCTGGTTGGAAAATAATCATGTTTTCATACAAAGATGCTGTAAAGCAAAGATGAAGCCTCTAGAAATCTGGAGGACCTTTGGCTGAGAGTTTTATAAATGTGGTTTACAAGATATTAGAATATAATCTCAAAACCCTGTGATATTTAGTTGCTTGAATTCTCACAGAAAGCACTGAAAAGTTGGGTGCATGAATATTCTTAGAATCTGCACCTGCAAGATCAAAAGACTGGAGCAATAACCAGGATACTGGAGCTACAGATCAATTAATTACTGGATAACCCTTGCTAATTTGTTGATGACCTAGTCCTAAGTCTGGTGGGTCAAGGGCTGAAAAATTTCTGTTCCTGGTTCCTGAAAGGACAGTTGTATACTTATCACCACCATCATCCCGAGAGCAGGAATATTTCTGTGTGAGAGAGGTTTGCTTCTGAGACAGGAGATTTCAGTGGTTGTGTCTGCCCTTATGCAGCAGAAAAAAAAATTTGGCTTTGTACCACTAGATGGCAAACACAGACCATTCGATAAATCACCTGATTGCCTTAGGTTGCTTCAGGAATTGTTTCACATCATAATTAATCTTCAGCTCTATTTTGTGATATACATAGCCATAACCTGCTTAGGAATTTTTACTACCTTCTTTACCTGTTGCAGAGCCCAGATCAGGTAAAGAAGTATCCGTCTGAAGTCTCAGGTGAAGTCTGAATTATATGAAGCACCAGGAGTCTGAGCATGAGAACTATCTTCCTGCAAAGCAATTTCAGTTGCTTGATTTTAAGTGGTTTTTAGAAGAGACACTATCTTACATCGCTGTAATCTCTGCCTGTCCCTACAGCTGCTTGTCATGCTCTTTTATAACATCTTTATAAGCTCTTATACTCATTCTAGATATTTTCTCTTTCTGCTTGAACTCAGTAGCTTGATCTCATCTAGTTCCATGTAAATATCAGCTCTGACCACTCAGTTGTCTCTCTACAATTTGAGTAAATAGGGCCATCCAGATAATGAAATAAAGCTTTAATCTTCCTTTCAAAGCAATCTTTAATCTTCCTTCCTGGACAAACTCTACAGCTAAATTCATATCAGAAAATAATTCATTTCACTAGGTAGGGGCAAAGTTCCATTTCAACCTTTAAGTACTCATAAAGATAGCCATCTCGTAGGAAGCCTGTTTCTTTTTCCTCTGCTCCTGTGGGATGGGTCCCATGTCATTCTTTAGCTAGAACTGGTGTTCTTTTGCTGATTTCCAGCATTTGTGTTCAGCTAAAGCAGAGCTAGCTCTAAATCCCTAAGGCCAAGAAGGGGCCATATGCTCTATTACAAACATGTAGCACACATTTGGAAGTTTCAAAAATAAATAACATCCTTATTTAGTTATATTTCATTTGCAATTACTTATCCCTTTCTGCTTCTTCACATTATGATTGAAATAATTTCGTTTGCCCACAATATTAAATTGTTTTTGAGTGCTGAAATGGAAGTTTATTCAGAAAAGTGAATTAAGGTAGCACTCTGGCAGTGAGCAAATGCTTTAAACATGCTAATGGGCAAATTCTATTCCAAGCTCCACTGATGAAATCCTGCTGACTAAAATGGTTCTGTTTCAGGACCAGAAACTTAATTTTGACCTGACATGCTTAAGAGGTTTTCACAACAGGACTTCTTTCAAAAAATATTGTTTCATCCAAACACAGAGTATTTTATGGAAGCAGCTCTTAGCTTAACTACTCTTGAGGCAATAGTGAGTCATGAAGTTTTGAATGTTTGAGAATATACATTGTTAAGAAGTATTGATTTTTGAACCAGGAAAAATAGAAGCATACATTTTTAAGAAACATAGAGTTTTGGACAGGAAAAATACTTAGATTAAAGTAGTTAATATAGTGTGATCTCTAGTTGTCTGCTCAAACCTGGGCTTTCTCAAAAAACTGTTTTCTAGTTTATTTTTATCTAGTATATATTGACAATACTGATTTACCACAGGTTTGACAATATCATAAAGAGCACAAAATTACCCTATTTCTGCCTACCTATCTGCTCAAGCATGTGACAGGAGGCACAAGATCCTGCTTACCCAGGAGAGATGTCTAACAGCTGCACATTGATATTCTCCTGAGGTGCTCCAATGTAATATTACTTTAAAAGAGATGTTTTTATAAGGGAACTTCTTTAGTGAAGTGCACTTGATATGCAAAGGATTCTGAATTTTTGCTGCATAATCTTAAGAGAAAGTTATTTCTGATGTTCATCCTTCTGTTAGGCTCTTCCACTCCTTCCCTTTATTCTCTAAATAATTGTATCTATTCAATAATGCATACTTGGGTTACATTTAAACTCATATGTGTACAGAATTAAAGGCTTCTAAGGTGCAAAAAGAGCACTACAATCCTCAATTTACCTGAGGAGTCAAACTTGCATGACCATAGATTTTCCAAGTGGATTTTTATGTCAATGACACTGAGACAGAAGAAAATGGAAGACTCATAGTTGTGGCCTTCTAAAAGAAATGAATTCCTTTTATTAGTATTTCTCAATACTTTGAATTTTCTCCTTTAATCATGCAAAAAATAATGTCCATTTTGATAATTTTGGAAATATTTGTGTGTTGTATTGTCCACTTGTGTTCCATAGACTTTGTGTGGATATATAAGTGCAGAGAAATAGATGGCTCCAGAGAACAGCAGAGGGAAATTACCCAAGTAATGTAAGTGCATGTTTCTTATCACTAGCTCAAATATTTAATTAATTTTCACCAAAAATAAAAAATATTCCCAAACTTCAAGATTTCAATAATCTAATAATTTTTATTTTCCCCACCTCACCCTGATTAGACATGATGTGTGTACAGATGGCTCATTGGATCACTTATTCCCTGGGAACCCTTGTCCCCAAGCATTTGGCCTCATTCTATGCAGGCATGAATAAAATGAGATCTGGATTTAAATAGAATTGAAGCAGCTGCAATTGTTAAGGAGAACTTTAAAAAACAAGTTTTGCTCTATTAGCTTCTAAAGGATCAATTTCATCTTGAAAGTGATGATACTTTAATATCAGTAGCCAATGGTTAAAGTATTTTTAATTATTATTTGCTGGTTGATTTTTTTTTTCTTTTTTGTGTAATTAGGAGGTGTGTTATGTCCCATAATGTTAATTTGGCTGACATTTAAAGCAAAACTTAGAGTTCTATATGGAATGCCTCCTGACTTCCTGTACTACTTATTGTTCTTCACCTAAAAGAGAACTGAGTTTCATCTTTAAAATATGGCCTTTGGTAAGAACATTACCAACACATTTTTCATTTTCTTGACAGCAGCAAATGGACCACAATTTATGCCTAAGTGCAAATAAAGATGAATGCAGTAGGTGGAAAGTTTTGAAAGAACAGGGATTGCAGGAAAACCAGCTGCTATCTCTACTTCATTTGTAACAAAGCAGTGGGTGTTTTATGTTTAGCTTCCAATAAATCTTTGCTTGAATGTCACTGCAATACACCTGAAATTAAAAGACATCTTGTGAAAAACACACATAGAAATATTAGTTCTGGTGAACTACATCAGCATTTCAATCCGAGTAAGGAACAGCTCCTGTCCACATGTGCTGATTTTGGCTGGGATAGAGTTAGTTTTCTTCAGAGCAGCTAGTGTGGGGCTGTGTTTGGGATTTGTGCTGGAAACACTGCTGGTAGCTCAGGGATTTTTTAGCTATTGCCGAGCAGCACTTCCACAGAGCTGAGGCCTTTTCTGTCCATCATCCCACCCCACCAGTGAGGAGGCTGAGGGTGCACAAGGAGCTGGGAGGGGACACAGCCAGGACAGCTGACCCCCACTGACCCAGGGACATTCCACACCATATCCCACACCATATGGCTTCATGCTGAGCATGAATCTGAGGGAAGAGGAAGGAAGCAGTGGAGGAGGGGACACACATTTTGAGTGGTGGCATTTGTCTTCCCAGGTCTCTGTTATGTGATGGATCCCTACTTTCCTGGGATTGGCTGAACACCTGCCTGCCCATGGGAAGTGGTGAGTTAATTCCTGGTTTCACTTTGCTTGCTCACACGGCTTTTGCATTACCTGTTAAATTGTCTTTATCTCAACCCACAAATTTTCTTACCTTTACTGTTCTGATTCTCTCCTCCATCCCACTCTGGGGGAGGGAGTGAGTGGCTGGATTTTCAAGGTTAGCATAACTTCTTTATTCTAATTTATTGTGCAATCAAATATTTACCAGGCTTAACTGAAGATTAGAATGCTTTTAAGAATACACAAATATGATTAATATACCTAAGGCTAAGTCCACACTTTGTGTCTGGTTCCAACTTGAGTCCATAATTTTCTGAATTTAGTAATTTCACTTCTAGCAGCCAATGACTTTTGTAGGAAGGCATCAACAGCAATGGTGCAGTAAGCAATAGCTTTGTAACAAAATCTTAATGGTAGCTGGTTACGTGTCCTTGTCCCTCCTGCTGCTCCTCTCCCAGGTACAAGAAGCACGCCTGCAGTGCTCCCTGGGTAGGGTTTTCCGCCACTGCCTGCTTGAATCTAATAGTTTGATTACCAACAAATAATTTTAAAAAATGTATTACTAGCCAAACAGACTTTTGAAAATGTCCTCGAGTCCTTTCCAAGCATCAGAATGTCTTTTTTTTCTCTAAACCTTTAATTTTATTTTCTTTGCTCTCCATTTTGGAAAACCTTTCCAATCCAATAAGAGTCAAGAACGCGAACTTCACTACATCAAGAAGAGTTGGCTATGCCTGCACTTGTGAACCTTGTTCCACAGCAGCAATACATTGATTTTGTGCTGGATTTGGGGTATTTGCCTTGATTTATCTGAGTATATGCTTTTCAACCTGAATGTTCCCTCCTTTGATTTGCAGTGCATCAGCCCTGCAAATTTGTGAGTGGGGGGTCCTAAAGGCATTACAGGGGTGCTTGACACTCTCTGCACTTGAAACTCCTTTGACCCTCATTATGTGTGTTGGAAAAGAAACCAGAAGGATTCTAAATGAGCATGTTATTTTAAGTACTACTTAAAGGGGGGAAAAGGGAGAAATAAGTAAAAGTAGCAATTTATTTCTGTTTGCCTCAAAGTAACAAAGTTCTTCATCCTTACCACTAATGCTTAAAAATTTGAAACTGGAATTCTTCCCCCAAATAAATCCTGAACTACAAAATCTAGCGCTGATCTTACACAACTCTAAAAAGTAGAGATTAAAAACCCTATCAGCTCTAACTCTTGACACACTTGTAAAATTACCATGCTCTGCAGTTTTCTGTGTAGCATTTGCAACAGGCTCTTCTGCAAGGACAGAGCTGTCCCACAGTGCCAGTGAAACAGATGAGGTTCGGGTGTCCTGCTTCCATTCCCTTCCATGCAGCAGCTGCCTTCTAGGAGGAGGGAAGGCCAAGGATGAGTCACTGTCTGACCCTAGGATACATCATCTGTGTTCCTTGAGAGGCACACACCCCCAGCTGCTGACTTCTGTTTTCTGAGCTCCCTCTTTTCTGTCAGACTTAACAGTCTTCACAATAGTGTCTGATTTCATTACTGAAACTACTGTTTGACTCCATGAAGGATTTGGTTTTCCTACTCATTTTGTGAAAGATAATCTCATGCTATGTTAATGGACAGGGTAATATCCTAAGATAAACGATGTTGTTGGTAAAAGTTCCAATAAAAATTATTTAACTAAAAAAGCCTGTAGTTTACACATTTAGTATAAAATTCATAGATCCTCCTAATGTACAGTAAGTTAGAGAAACAGAGAAATCAGAACACTGAAGAGAAATTTGTTTTCAAATTACTCCGCTGGGCAAACTGTTACACTATTGAAGCCAGATACAAAATTACAGCAGCTTCTTGGGGAATTAAGACTACCTGATTTTTATTTGCAGTTTGATAGTATAGCTGGCAAAAGACAAAAAAAAAATCTTGATGTGTTCAGCATTAGAAAATTAAAATCAACTTTTTCATCTTGATTATTTTCTCAGGATAGTTGTTCCCCTGGGATATGGCCATGCACACAAGAGAATATGAATAAAATTCCCAAATTGTAAAAAACAGGGTTTTTCCTCTTTTTATTTATCTTGTTTCAAATGTGACTGATCTTTAGTAGTTTTTAATCATGTGAACTCTTGCTTTATTAGAAAAAATGATACTATTTTTAATACATGATTATAAATAACAAAAAAAAGATAATATTTTATAAGACAAAAGCCTAAAATTAACTAAGACAGTACAGTAAGAATCATATTTTCAAAAATGCTGTTCCCTTTGGTCTAGGCCTTGGCTAGCATTCATCTTTTATCTTTTACCATTGGTTTAAATGAAGTCAAGCTTGGTATAAAGAAAAAAACCAAACTGTGGAAATTTCTTCTGTTAACATCAATTATTTCATGATTTCCCGGAGTGATCAACGGCTGATGTAGGAACCATATCACACTCATTACAGATCCTGTTACATATAGTTAATCACGTCAACAAAAACCTAAATAGGATTTAAGGCCAGTGGGGGTAACTGTAGCCATCCAAATTTACTTTTCCCACAACATGGACTACCAAGTACTGTTTGGTACCCTCAGAATCAAGACAATGCTGAGGGATGAGCTGAGGTACAGCCTCTGAGAAACACATTCAGCCTTGGTCTTCAGATTGCAAATGATGGCAAATCTATTACAATCCAAAATCAATTGCTTCAGCCGTTAATCATCCTTATTGTTAAAAATGTACCCCACCTCTACCCTGATTTCTTATAGATTCAGTTTTTAGCCTCTTTCTAACTTTACCTGAAATATTAAAAGTCATTTGTTACAGAAAACTTTTCCCCTTGTCAGATATCACAAGCTGGTTCTAACCCTCCTATTGCCCTCTGCTCAGCTGAGGAAATTTCCCAGGCATAATTTCTATAATGTATTTCTGATCATCTTCCAATTGCTC
Source organism: Tichodroma muraria (assembly GCA_013390105.1). Classification (NCBI taxonomy): domain Eukaryota; kingdom Metazoa; phylum Chordata; class Aves; order Passeriformes; family Sittidae; genus Tichodroma; species Tichodroma muraria. The sequence goes on along the minus strand of WAAG01085748.1, from coordinate 34,066 downwards.
ATATTTATTTTTGTTTGAAACATGAACAGCAGAGCCCAACCCAGTCTGCATGGATTTTTCTGAATTGGTGATACCAGTTATCTCCCTCCTTCCTCAGTAGTCTCACATGGCTATATATACACCTGCCCCTGTGCAGTAAAGACTGTCAGTGTCAGTAAAACTGACTGACCTCAAGCATGGGTTCAGCCATGCTCCTAAATACAGCTCCACTTGAGCATCCCTCTACACTTAAGAACGTGTGCAGTGATTTTGCTAAACTGGCCTCACATGCAGTGACTTCCATCCTCCTCCACCTCTACCACTACCTCTTCTTCTCTGTTTCAAATCCTAACTGTAATGAGAGGTTTTTGCTAGGATGCTTTTACAGCCTAAACCTCAGTGATACACCTGTGTCTCTGTATTTTAATTTCCTTTTGGCATTAATTATTTTTTTTATCTCTTTACATCAAGTAGCTCTCAAATGAGAGAATGTATGAATTTATGAACATTGACAATTTCTAAATAAAATATTATTAGGCAGAACAATGGGTATTTGCATTTTGAAGTGGAAATAGAAAATGTGCAATGAAGGGGAAGAGCTAGTAAAATATACATTTCTAAAATCAGGAACTGAAAAGATTTTTTTTGCTCAGAACCATTGCAATAACAGTTAAATTCTATTACTTCCAATCTGCCAGATGTGAGAGAGAACTGCAATTTTAACAGGTGAATAAAAAAAAAAAGAGGCAAAGCTCTGAAGGAAAAGCACAAAAGACATTACAAAGACGATTTCAGGATGAAAAAAAACAACCTACCCCAAATCTCTCAGCAAGTGACAGCTGTGGGTTTAATGGACTATTCTTAAAAAGAGATTTATATGCAAACTGCCTACAGAAAGTTAAAAAAGGATGCTAATAACCTATAAATGCGAAAGGTTTTTATCTCAGGCTCAAAAAATTTCGATGCCAGTGGATGGAATGTTATAACACACTATAAATGTCCCCATTAAACGATTGTTTCTCTGACTTGATGCCATTATGGATGATCTAGTAAAAAGCACAAAGCAGTTGTCCTGTTCCTCCTTCCTGCTCCACTTCTTCCCAACTCACTGAGTCTGTCAGCATGGGGGTTTTAGTCTCACATGCCACCCCATCACAAACTAGTATTTCTTTCTACTACCATTGAAAATATTACTGATGCATTCCTTTGCCTTGAAAGAAAGTTTTGAACATGCATGCATGAAATGTTGGATCAACATTGGAGATCGTATCACCGATGCACCCATTGACAGGTGCACCTTTGGGTGGTGAATCCTCCCCCAGCTCAATGCTGGATCTTTATCCACAGGGAGCTTTGGTGAACAACATCAGTTCACACCAGCTGGATGCCAAGAATGATTGCTAAAGATTAAATAGGTGGGAAAGGATATATCCTTTAAATTCTGAGTTAAAGGATTCAGACCGCCAAATGCAACTCTTGACCAATGAATAGGATACTTTGGAAAGTCCTCCACTTTGGGTCCATATCTTGCAGACAGTAGAGAACAAAGCATAGCAAAACTTCATTCTTTAGACATCTGACAAGTAAGCTCTTACAATTTTTGTTTCAAAGGCATCTTTCCCATCTGCTTGAACCTCCTCTATGCCTGACTCCAGCACACCAGGCAGAGCTGGCAGGAGATAACACACACCTGCACCTCTGATTTTTACCAAGCTACCAGTGTGGGCAAGGGGCTGCTGAGTTGTGAGCAGGCTATGTTATTGGGCTACTTTTGTTATTAAGACAGATACCTACACGTGTGTTTATTTAAATAGCTTGTGCGTCCTGGCAGCACACCTGTAAACACACACATACGTGCAGATACCACATCACAAGCATATGTATACACCTCTACATTGCTGGAGCAATGAATATAAGCTAAACAAGCAAATTGGATCATTGCTTTTTGACATAAAATATCTCCATTACACTACAAAATGTCCCTATGACTAGCAGCTTCAACAGGCACGTGCACAAATACTTGTTCAATCTGCTTCTTCGTTTGGAGAAATTGTAGGAGGCATTGCTTAGGAAAGCAGAGTTTGTGCAAGCAACACATTGCCTCAGCATCAGAGCTTTAGTCACACTGTTTAGAATTCAGTGGTGACAAAAGCTAAATTCTCCCTCCAATATTAAATATAACTCTGCTTAAATGTGGAAAAGTAGTGCCAATTTCTTAAGCGAGAGCTAAGTGAAGCTTCAGTTTTCTTGTGACAATTTTATAAAATTACCTAAAAGGTTTCAGAATTTGATTTATTTTTTTCTTTTCCCTCTGTATTTAGTAGCTCTAGCACTTAATCTTCCTTCTTGTCACTGCAGATCCAGCAAGGTATAGTGATTCTTGTCCTTCCCGACCTGCCTGGAGAAGCAGCTGGAAGGCCTCTGGCGAGTGTCAGCTCTTCAGCCCTTTCAGTGCCAAAACAGGCCTCTGAGTCAAGAATGGGTTTGATCTCTAGCAACGGTTTTAAAAAGAAATTAAGTTATAGAGGAACTAAATCAATTATATTTTGAATAAAAATAACTAAGACATGTTCTCTGAAGAAACACAAGCATGACATTAACACGCGGTGAGTCCAAGGGCATTAACACCTGTAATGCTCACGGTCTGTTTCTGTTGTGTTGGAGCCCTACTGAGAGGAATGATTCATCCCATAGAGCTGGAAAGAGAGAGAATAGGATTTTTTGTTGCCGGGTTTTCTGCCTGTAATGCATCTCAGACATCCAGTAGAAGCCATTGGAACAAGGACGGAGGCACACTCTATTTCCCATCCCTGTGGAAGACACCCAGCCCGACCCGCTCCCCACACCGCACCTTTCAGCCCAGTTCTCTCCCAGCGAAAGGCCGGCCGAGCTGTTTCCGTACCTGTCCTGGACAGCCCCTCTTCCCCCGGGGATGCTGGGGGTCATTTTCCCGCTCCCCTCGATGGGACCGCGCTCTCCTCTTGTGCTGCGCAAAACCGCCGCACAGAGCCGGTGACGGCACCGGGGAATTGCGAGGGTGACTCGGTTTCGGAGGGAGGGAAGGAGCGGGCAGGGCGGCTGCCCCCGCTGCCTTGCACCGTCCCGTTCCCCGCCAGCCGCGGTGCCCACCGGCCCGGACGGGGCGTCCCTGGCGGCGGAGCATGCTCACAGAGCGGCGGGGGCGGGCGGGCCGGTCCGGGCAGCGGGGATCGGGCGGGCAGCACGGGCGGCAGCGCAGCTCCGCAGCGCTGGGAGCCCGGGCGGGCACGGGGCGAGCGGAGCCGCCAGCCCGGGCGGGAGCCACCGGGAATCGCGGGGTCGTAGAGCGAACCCAGAAGGAGCGGGCGCGGAGCGTGTGCCACGGGCAGGGTACGCGCTGAGCCGCGGAGCGGGGAGCCTGAGGAAGAGGAGAGCGCTGAGCCGCGGAGCGGGGAGCGCAAGCGAAAGGACGCGAGGCGGGTACCCA
>WAAG01085748.1:16098-30543 GCA_013390105.1 Tichodroma muraria | reverse complement strand
CGGAGCCGGAGCCCCTGGAAGGAGCCGCGGGGCGGAGACCTCGAGCGGAGGGGTCCGCGCTGAGCCGCGGGGCGGGGATCCCGGGCAGAGGTACTTGCACTGTGCCGCGGGGCGGGGACCCCGGGCGGGGCCCCCGGAGCGCGGGAGAGGGACGCGGGCAGGGCTGGCGCGACGGTAGTGGCGAGGCGCGGAGCCCGGAGCCCGGTGCGCGCTGAGCGGCCGANGCTCATCCTCTGGACGCTCTTTGGGAACGTGCTGGTGTGCGCGGCCATCGTCCGCTACCGGCACCTGCGGAGCAAGGTCACCAACATCTTCATCGTGTCCCTGGCTGTCTCGGACCTACTGGTGGCCCTGCTGGTCATGCCCTGGAAGGCGGTGGCAGAGGTAGCTGGGTACTGGCCCTTTGGGGCTTTCTGCAACGTCTGGGTGGCCTTTGATATCATGTGCTCCACGGCCTCCATCCTCAACCTGTGCGTGATCAGCGTGGACAGGTACTGGGCTATCTCCAGCCCTTTCCGCTACGAGAGAAAGATGACCCAGCGGTTGGCTCTGGTGATGATCAGCGTGGCGTGGGCGCTGTCTGTGCTCATCTCCTTCATCCCTGTCCAGCTCAACTGGCACAAAGGTGGGGATGTTGTTACTGCTGCTGATATTGGAGATGGATTTGGCCATACTGCCTGGGCAGCAGCAGGTGCTGTCACCACCTGGGCAGAAGATATGAGTACCACATGGGTGGCATTAGCAGCAGTGAAACCCTCTGATGGGACTTCTGGCAACAATGATACCCTCACTGGACCATCGGAGAGCTGTGACTCCAGCCTCAACAGGACTTACGCTATTTCCTCCTCCTTGATCAGTTTTTATATCCCGGTGGCTATCATGATAGTTACCTACACTCGAATCTACCGCATTGCCCAGGTGCAGATTCGTCGTATCTCTTCCTTGGAGAGGGCAGCCGAGCATGCACAGAGCTGCCGGAGCAGCCACATTGACTGCCACCATCACACAAGCCTCAAGTCCTCCATCAGGAAAGAAACCAAGGTGTTGAAGACTCTCTCTGTCATCATGGGTGTCTTTGTCTGTTGCTGGTTGCCATTCTTCATCCTGAACTGCATGGTTCCCTTCTGCGAGAGCCCACCCAGTGACCCCCACGCTGGCCTCCCCTGCGTCAGTGAGACCACCTTTAATATCTTTGTCTGGTTTGGTTGGGCTAACTCTTCTCTTAACCCCATCATCTATGCTTTCAATGCTGACTTTAGGAAGGTTTTCTCCAACCTCCTGGGATGCGGTCAGTTTTGTTCTGGTACTGCAGTGGAGACTGTTAATATAAGCAATGAGCTTATCTCTTACAACCAGGACACCCTTTACCATAAGGAGATAGTGACTGCTTATGTTAACATGATCCCAAATGTGGTTGACTGTGAGGAAAATCGCGAGGACCCTTTTGATAGGATGTCCCAGATCTCCCCTGACCATGAAGTTGCCACTGACTCTGCCTGTGAGCTGGACTGTGAGGGGGAGATTTCCCTAGGCAAGATAACACCTTTCACTCCAAATGGTTTACATTAAATTGCATCCTGGTCTGTGGTCAGTTCTTCTTGGATTATAAAACAAAATATTAGCTCTGAGTGGAGAAACCTGCTTGTAGTTTGGTCAGTCAGTTTATGCTAGATTCACTTCTGTGGGTAGTGCTTTGCAGGATGTAGACACTGTCTTACAGGGGGCTGGCAGCACAAACCTAAATCAGCACTTCTCCAGGCTGAGGGCAGACCAAGCAGTCGTATTGATTAGCTGTGGTGAGGTATTGTGGTATAATTGCAGTCAGTTCATGTTTATAATCTGTTTGCAAATGAAAGGTGCCATTGTCACTGCTAAGTATCATGACTTCTAAAATCAGGGACAGATGTGGCTGGCATAGACATTAANTTTTTTTAAGATAGAAATAGTGAGATGGTGATTTGGATGATTATTTAAATGCGTGTTTCTGCCAAAACAGTTTATGTGAAATCCTTGTTCTCCTAGGCGGCGTTGTTGCCTATGATATCCTCTGTTCCTGGATGAATAAATAAAAATTATATTGATCAAGGGCTTATTATCTTTCATTTGTCATCCTGAAAGGTTTACAACAAGTATTCCAACTAACATTTCTATATGAACAGTTAGAATAACTAACAGCTTAACCCTATTATTTTAAAAGCAAACAGTCTGTATAGAAAATACAGTTTTTGAATAAAAGTGAGGCTCATAGGAATTCTTGACATAGATGAACTTGTTTATATGGCTCTTACAGCTGTTTTTCTTTAATATTATGATGCTATCCCTTTCTGCAGCCAAGAATATCAAGTATACATATGGGTAAGCTATTAAAATTTTCCACTTAATTCTGTACTTGAACTTTTTAAAAATGCTATTAATGTAAAGAGTTTGGTGATAGAATTAGGAGCTGTGTGTGTCTAAATACAATAACTATGTTTGAAAATGATATTAATAAGCATCATTTCCCAGTGTGGACACTAGAGAACTCATTCACACTGAGAGAAGAAAAGAATTCTGTTAATGTAATTTTTTAGTTACTTATTAGCTGGAATTTAAAGGTGCTGTATGTACTTCAACTCAACTAAACATTTTAAAGCAATCTTTAAAACTGGAAAGAATATTTTTGACTCTGTTTCTATTGAATCATTTACATCAAATGGAATATTAGAAACAGTTGTAAGCTTTCAGCTCAGAAATCAAAAGTGATGCTATTTCCAAAACAAATGATCGAAGGTTGTAAAAGCAAGATCAATATTTATGTCAAGTTTTGGCTCACAACACTTGAATTAATTTACCTGTTAGAAATACCTGTGCCATGATCTGAGCAGATTTAAATTGAATTGTAGGTGTGGATTCCTCCCTCCTAGTGGCCCTGACCCGGGGCCTCTCCATCCTGCCCTACTGGGAGCTGAAGGCTCCCAGGTGTATGTAAGATGTATGAAGGAAAAGTGGGATCTGCGTGGTTCAGGAGAAATCATTTAACCAGATGCTGGAATTTGTGAATGTTATGGGCTTAGTATTGAGCCTGCTTGGAAGTCAAACCCTTAATACTGGTTTGGGGGTCATCTTCTACCCCCTGGGGATATGGGGTGAAAGAAGCGCAGGAGGCATGTGATTGAAATCTCTTTGTGGAGGCCTCTGCTGCTATCTGGTCTGCAAGCAATGTTTTATGTATTTAGTCTTTGATATTAATTAGTTATGTCATCTTGAATTACCTTTTCAATTGCTTGTCACTGAAGATTGACATCTACCTGAGCATTTCCTTTGCTGCTGATATGAAATCTCAGTGTAATACCCCTTTACAGCTGTCCTTAGGGAAGGGTGTTGTGACTGCAGCTTAGGGAAGCTTGAAAAACAAATCTCATGTCCATAACCAGGTTCAGCCTACTAATGGTTTGACATCAAGGGTGAATATGTTACTGTTTCTATGCTAAAGCAATCATATGTTAGAGTTAACCACAATTCTAGCCTTGCTGGTTAGATAAACTTGCCCAGAATAAAATAGTTTTCCCAAACGAAAATGAAGGAAACTGCTTCTGGTGGTTCAGAAATGAATTATTCCAACCTCAATTTAGATTTTTTTTGCATTTTCTAGTTACTACTCAAATGCTGAGACTAGTACAGGCTTTTAAGCTGGATTTGAGCAAACAAACAGTGATATCCAGATGCAAGAGGTGCAGGCACCTGGTGCTGATTCCAGGTCCCAGGGCAATGCCTGTGTTTTATCCAGTTTTGTACGCATTAAATCAGAAGCAGCCCGGGGAAATGGGGAAGGGAAATCATGATCTCTCCCAGAGCACCTGCATGCCAGCAAGCCGTGCAGCCTGGTGCTGCATGGTTCCCCTGCTCCAGTGGCAGTCCAGAGCAGCAGAACAGAGGGTGTTGTCCCCCCACCTGCCCATGCATCCTTTCTGCTTCACAGTGATCCCTGTGCAGGGCTGGGACAGCTCCTTTGGATCCAGCTCGCTGCAGGTGTGGCACAGGGGTAGATGTATGCAAGATGTTAGTGCATTACCTTGACCAGTGTTCTCCTCACTGAGGCTTTACCTGCCTGGGTTTCTGGAACAAGTGAGTGGGTTGGCTCTGGGATGCAAGAAGACATCTCCATCCGTGGGTTTATGTAACAGCTTTGTGCAGAATTATTAGAAACAGGCTATCTTAGATCTGAAGGAAGGCGTGTTTTTAGCCAGCCCCTGGATTTTGTGAGCATGGTTAGGGCAGTACAGAAAACTGGCCAAATTGCCACTTTCCATTGCTAATTTTCATTTCATGACTTCATTTGGTAAATGATTTCTGATGGTGGCTCTATGATGTAATCTCTCATCTTGGAATATGTGTCTGTCAGGGGCCTTCATCTTTCAAAGCCTAGCAGCATCAGAAAGGGAACATTTCTGCTTCAAAAAAACAGACAGAAGGTACTTTTTTTGCTGGAAGCACAGCTTGACCTTATGGATCTGAAAGAAAATGTTTTCTTAACTCATAGGGACAGTTTGTTGCATTTTAATATATGTCTTAATTACTTACCACTGACAAAGCTACAGTATTTAGAATTAGTAAGATAAACTTTTAAAAGAAATGTGTATCTTGCCTTGAACTATAAAAAGGTGCAGCCCGTTTTAACAAAAACATCCCCAAAAGGATTGTTCTAACTTGTTTCTCTCAGATGAAACTGCTGCCCTACTTTTTTGATGGTTTCCCTCTTAAGGACTAATGCATTTGCCTATAGATAGAGAGGAGTTCACTGGAAGTGCAAGTGGGTTTTTATAATCCTCATATCTTGTGGTGTCTCTCTGGAACTCGTCTGTGCTGATGGTTCTGTGCCTCTCATCTGCTTTTTTTTTTTTTTACCCGAATGATTTGGATGCATGATACAGTTTGACTTTCTGTTTTGTATTATTTTTAGAAATCTTACCTTGGAATTTGTTTCACTTTTAAATTACCTCTCAGCCAGCTGGATCTGTTAGTCCTGGATAGCACCATACCTAAGGAGGGTTTGTAGTCTTTGTGTGTATCTGTGTGTAATTACATAAGAGTAATTTTAAGTATTCTATGGAAGAACAGAACATGGGAAGGTATCTTAATTTTTAAGAAGCTGGGACATGGAGAACATGAAAGTGCTGTGTTTTATGTAGAATGCTGCAAACACCATATAGACTCTTTCACTCTCCAAACCCTCAAAGAGCTTTTAACAGCTCTGGCTCTAACAATGGATGTTGGGTTGTATAGCAGTTTTTGTTGTTTTTTTTTTCCACAAGCTAAAGAAATGTAGGTGTCTTTTTGAGAGGTGAAAACAAATAAAATGCTTTCCAAAGGGAGAAAAATTGCTGTAGTGATTTTTGGTAAGTCTGGTACTTTATCGCTTTGCTTTCATTGTGTTTTTTACTTTTGCCAGCCACATCTGATGTGTGTCTGCAGGGAGGCTCCCTACCGAGAATTCCTGCATTTTTGCAACAATAAAGGCTTTAAAATTAGCAAGGCTTCATGTAGCAATGACACTAAGCACAATCTTACACCATTTAGGAGTCAATCATGTATCAACTCAGTATTCAAGACTGACAGGACTGGAGGCAGTGTTCAGAACATGCATCAGACTGGGGGTTTGAGAGGTCACAGGTTCCTCAGATGATTCTATGTGCCAAAATTGCCCCTCTAAATGTGGAGGGCATTTTGGTCACTGTCACACAGAAGGCAGGGTACACACCTATGTCTGTTTTAATAATTACGCAGAGATTTTTCTTTCCTCTGAGGCCATCTTCATTACTGTTTAATTGGATTCATAAGATCTTTAAAAATATGCTTATTTAATTCAGCAGAAGACCTCAGGGATGAATGTGTGCTTAGGTCACAGAGCAATGAAATTAGTTCTAGCTTCTTATGAATATTGCCTTTGGTATTCTCTTATAGCGGATGAAGCCATGTCAAAGTTGGCACATTGAACAAAATTTTTCACCTGCTGCAATACAGAATTTTGTTTTTCATTCAGATGTATTTGTTTTCAAACTTTGGAAGACTTTTCAAACTTCTCAGAAGCTTTATGAACTCCACACAGAGAATCTCCACTTTGATCATAGATCAGCAACAACTATTGTGTTTTGAGTGCCTTGTTAACTATACAGTTCACCATGTATTTATTGACAGAATTTTAGCCTCCAAGTTTAAAATGTTTTTAAAGATAAGGGTATACTTATGGCATAAAAACAGGGACGTGCACAAAACGAACTATAAATGAGGATATTCCCATTAATGGGGTGTCAGAGATTGGTCTCTTTCTTCAGCCTTTTTTTTATTGTTGCAATGGTATTGTTGCAGTTGATGGTAGTGAATAGTAATAGCATTAGGTTTGTCTAGAGTGGAAATATAAATAATATCATCTGAAACAGATGATGGATTATTTTTTTCAGAGAACCTGCTGTCTCTCCCAGGAGAGCTTAGTTTAATGGAAAATTTACAAGATGATGTTAAAATGTTATATGTTGAAATCCATTCTTAGATGTAAATGGAGAAAACAGTCAATAATATTTATAGTAGGCAGTTATTTAAGGAGGATAAATACTTTTATGGACTTAATCTTTATATCATAGCCATCACCATCGCATTTATGAGATTTATAAAATACTATGCAGTAATCATAAAAAATTAAAAATTCCAGGCTGTGAAAAAAATTTCTTCCTGTGAATTATCCCCTGCAGTTAACAGCAAATACTTGTTCGTATTGAGAACTGCTCCCTCATCGCTGCCAGAAGAAGCTGGAAAGCTCTGAACCTTCTACTATTAATCTACTGATACACGGTAGGAGGGAGGTCTGAAAACAAGGAAAGAAATGGCAAAAGCATGTGCAGATGGGTTCAGTGTGCAGCCAGCCAGTGCAGGGGCCTGCAGGGCAGGGAGCCATCCCTGACACACAAGAACCTCACCCTCTACCGCAAATGCCTGCTCCTTGGTAGATCACTTGCTGCCAAGATGGGTGCTCAAAATGTGCATGTGATGCATAGGAAATCTGAACCTTTTAAACAATAGATGTTTTTGGTTGCTAAATAAAAGAGAAACCACAATTTCTTTTCTGAGGTTATGCTCTGAATAAATGAGGTCTGCTTGACGTGGCCTCTCCAGCACAGCTGGTGCCTGGCTGTGGCTTGAACGGATGTGGCTACGAGAGCTGCTTGGGGCTTTGCTGTCTGAGCTGCACGTAGGTGATAGTTTAGGGGCCCAATATTGAGCTGAAGAAATCCAATCCTAAATTCATCCAGTTTTTTTCTGGAGCCCCTGGTAGTGGCATAGCAGAGATGAGCCTTGACCACAGCCTGAGCTTGGTTGCTTCCGAGGAGCTGGAGAAGTCTGGTCTGTAGCTCACCTGATGCAGTTTTAAAAATGTCCCATTAATCAAATATTAACCAGGAAGTTCAGTGTGCTTGCTTTTACCCTCTGACCTCATTTTTCCAATCTGAAAGCTTTTCAGTAAGATTCAAAATCTAAGTTTCTAGCCTTTGGCCTTGACCTTTCACTTTCTCTGTTGACTTGATATAATTAGTCTCCCTTGGTGAGCAGAAGCTCCTGGCAAGGAGCTTGCTGCTCAGGTGCCTTAGTCACCAGATCTGGAACTACCTCAAGCTACACTTAAATTACATTATTTCTCTGCCCAAAGGCAATCTTATAGGTCTTGTTGTTGTTGTTGTTGTTAGCTCTGTTTTTTTCCCAAGCAACATTTCCTTTCTCAACACAAGATTATTCACCAAAACCATAATTTAGAGGACAAGAGTAAATGGATTTTTTTAGAAGCTCTTGGGGATTTTGCTTGAGAATACAAAGTGAGAATGCATCAGCATTAGATATAGAGGTAACAAAGTTTTGTCTACAAAAGGTTTAATTTTTTGGCTTGTCTAGAAATAAAGGCTGAATATTTTCTTTGTGAAGAGTATATGCATTTGATTTTTATATACTTGCATGTGTAGGTTCTTTTATAAATATTAAAAAAAACTATTCAATCATATTTATAGGGTAATTGAATATAATTCAATTCTTTATAAATGATAATATATATACCATATAAATCTCTCTATAAATGCAAAATGTACAAATCCATCCTGAAGAAGCAAGTCAGATCTTAAAATTTTATTATCTTTCATTACAAGAATAAAATACTAGTACATAATCTTCTCAGATAAAACATCCCAGTGCAAATTTATTTCAACGATTTTATATTCAAAACATTTTCATAAAGATTTGCTAATCAATCTTTATCTATAAGCATTCTGAGACAGCAAGAAAAGAAGATGATTTTGAAGTAACTCTGGAGGTCTCTCAACAATGGATATTAAACAATGCTTTTGTCTTTCTGGATCAGTAAAACAAAAATGCAAACTTCTTCACAGTGTGCAAAGAATTTCTGCTTCATCAGAAGATAAAATGTTTTGCATAATCTCCAAACATTCAACTGAGGTAAGACAGTGTTTGAATGTTAAATGGCTTAAATAGAGGAATTTTCTGTATTAAACTTTGATAATTCAAATAATGCCATTCTCTTAAAAAATAGTATCTGCAGATAGGGTTTCATAGGTCAAATGAGACATAAAAGTACAAATTCGAGGACCAGCTCAACAGCACTGGAAAATGTGGCAGGACTGAAATTCCTGGCCATAGCAGAGCTCTTGTCTGAGCACAGGAAAGAAAATAGTTGGGTAGAAGGGAGGGAGAGAATTTAAGGAGGAATTAGAGAAACCAGCTGAGAGTGCATAAATCCATTAATTTGGTGGTGGTTGAAGAGGGCAAGGGACCATGAGAAACTGATACGGTGCCCCGTGGCTGAGGCAGGGATGATAATAGAGGTCATAGATTTTAGAGCAAGGAAGTGAAAGGAGACTGGAAGGGGTCAGGATGGGGCCAGGGCAGGGACTGTCCTTAAGGGCTCGTGGGACCCAGGGAGGCCATAAAGAGAGTGGTTAGGTTAATGAGGGAAGCGACAGAGAAGGGCTGAGAGTCCTGTCCACCTCCCAGGGTCCACAGACTCTCCTGCTCTGTGCAATCCTCTCCTGCCACTTCTGAATAATTTCAGTAGTGCCATTGCATTTTATAATTAAACACATGCAACTCAAGTGTCTTTCTACTGTGTGCAGCAGATGAAGAGCTGTCACACTTATTCCATTGTGGTGCAGCTTGGAAAATAATTTCCACAATAACACCCTACATTATCCTGCAAGGAGTACTGTCTCAAGGAGAGAGGAGCAGAGAGGGCTTTGCTGTGCTCTGTGGTGCTGTTTTCACTGTGCAGTGGTGGGACATTTTAGAGGTTTCTTCTGCTGGATTGCTGGAAGCAAGTCTGTCTTCCAGAAACTTTCTGAAGGTGCCAATTTGAAATCTCAGGTAGAATGGCTCTCAGTATGTCAGTGCTATGATTTCTTCAATCTGTGCAATTAAGGTGCATAAGGAACATAGTCAAAATCTGGTGCTATGTATTGAATGTATATATTCATTGTGAAAAGCTGATCTGTGGTGACTTGTAACATGATGATACGGAGGTGACTCTTAATGACTCGAGCCTAAATCTGCCAGCCTGTAAGTAAGAGAGATGTGGGGGCTCTGCTTTCTGCTAAATGAAAGTATTAGCAATATTTTTTTTCAAATATAGAGGTACCAAGTTCTACTGTTTTTGCCTGTTGAATAAATATAGTTCTGTGCAGTGATGGGACAGCTGGAAATTGGGCCTAAGAGACAGAAAGCTTAACTTCATACATAAATATTTATATATCATGTAGTATCTAATAGGAAAATTTTAGTGTGTAAAGTAGCAATGCTCACTCTGTTTTACATCTTTGCAGAATGTGTTTTTTTTTTTTTTTTTTAATCTTTTAGTAGCTTCTTTCAGGATATTCAGGTGATGGTAACAATCTGCAGAGATCTGCAGAGCAAACTCCAAAATTTAGATGTTTTGCTTATGTACTGTTTGAAAGAGAGGTGATGATACCTCTGCTTGAATATGTTCCCATGTTAGCACAAAGGCCTGCACCAGGTAAAGCTCAATACCTCAAATCTGCACTGCTCCTGGATCTGTGCACACCCCAGTAGTGCCCCAGGTTTGAGGAGTCAGTGCCCCTGCTCACCCTGCTGCTCAGCAGATCTCCTTGGAGGTTACAGAAACTTAATCTGTTTTCAGCAGGCTCTCTTAACCACTAGAGTGTGATACACATCACAAATAACTCTCCTTACTGGATGCTTCTGAGTCAAGCTAAATGTCATGTTCTGAGTGTGCTCAGTAAATCAAGTGGGAGCAGTGCAGGAACACCTGGTCTTCAGGTGCCAGAGCTGGTGGGAAGATGTCTCAGCAAAAATGAAGACCAATGTGGTGTATGTGATGGCACAGTTTAAGACATACGGAAACAATATTGCCTTAAAAATCATCTGGGTGTGGAAGTGAGATTTTTTTCAAGACTGTTGTCCTGCCCTTAGGCATCTAAAATCCATGTAAATGAAAATGTAAGAATTTTAATATCTTCTAGGTTACAGATATATTTACCCAAGTATAACTGTAGATGTTGCAGATGAATCTGGATCCCAGCTTGTCAAGATTTTAAATGCAGCATAAGCGTGTATGTACAAAGTAGATGACTTTGTAAATTTGGATTGGGCAGGGTCATTCCTTCTCACTTGTGAGCATCACCTGGTTCAGCATCTGCTTTAAATTCTCTCACAGTAAGCCGAAGCAAACCACTGCCTCCCACATACTACTGCACTGATTCATGTACAAGGGTTTTTAAAACACTCTGGAGCACAATTTTGCAGCACTGGGACCAGTGGATGTAAAATGAGGACCATTCTATGTGATGTGCTCCCCAACATGAGTGGGCCAAAGAATAGCTTGTGTTACATCAGTGCCTCTTTGCACAGCATTCAGGCAGCCTTGGGGAACCCAAGAGATGCCCTTAACTTCACATTTCTGGGCTGAGAGGTTTATTTTGTGACTCAAAGAGGCACAGCTGACTTTCAGTTGCTTTTTTAAAAGATAGTATGCTTCAGTGCCTTGTGTATAAAAGCAAATGGAATGAGCACGGCGGTGGCAGCAATACAAACTTTATAACTTTAATCTGCTAGGACAGATCATTCAGTGGTGAAGCTGATTTAAAAGCAGTGACTGCCATTCTAAATTTGTCTCTCCTCTTCCTCTTCCTTTCCCTTTCCCTCTCCCTCTCTCCTTCTCCCTCTCTCTCGCCTCTCTTTCCAAGCATATTAGCTGAAGCACTAGAGATAGTTGTTTGGTACAGGAGTAAATTGTTTTTTCTACTTCATCAGATATGATAAACTGTTCTGAAAGTGTCAAATAATCTCCTTAGGGACTGCTAATCAGTAGCTGTAAGAAACATACTTTCCAGATCTTTCCTCTAGCCAAGGTCTCATCTTCTCTCTGTGCTCCCTTCTTCTTTCCAAGATGACTTCTTTTTGGGAATTCTGCTTTTCTGCACCACCTCTGCTTTCCAGAGCCCCAAGCNCAGCAGGAAAAGGCAGCTCCAGGCAGCACCTTCTGCTTTACCACAGCAGCCACCACAGAAGCACATTGTGTGATCAGCCAACTGGTGACTGGTTTGCACGTTTTTATTTCTGAGGGATTTAGGATGTGGCACTTTAGTTCAGTCCAGGTTTTACCAAAATTTATCTGTCTGTATGGGTTGCAGTAGCGGGCTTCTGCATGAGAGTCAAAAGTTTGGATTCACATACTGGTTCTCCATACGAGTTTTCTGCTAGGAATTATCCTTCACAAATTCTTTTTCTTTGTGAAGGAGCTACAGGTACTTAATTCTGCATGTCTCATTCTGTGTTCAAGTCAGTAGCTTCCAGGTCATATGAAAACACCACTTTGTGCATTCTTTCTCTTTGGCAAGTAGTGATGATCTCAGGCCAGACTGGAATTGGGTTTCTGGCTTACCTGCAACTGAAGTGAAAATGGAACATTCAAGGTCCATCAGGGTTGTTCTGTCCAGTACTGGAGCCAGACAATATCCCTTTAAGAATCTGTTCTCCTTTGAGAAAAGAGGAGCACACTTTCCTGAGCCCTTGGAGGTCTCATGTGTTGCTCGTGCCAGGTTATGGAGTTCCTGCTGCTCTCACCTATTCAGTGAAGTGACTCTGACTCTGTTGGAGGTGGTGGGACCTGTACCACCTGCCTGCACTGTGGACTCAAATTGTATCCATCAAGGCTCTGAGCAGTGGAAATGTCTTCTCATGTGCCCCCTTTTTGCCCTCTCTTCAGGATGAGCAACATAGTATGGCCAGTCGCTGTCTTTGTAAGTTAGAATATACATACACAAAAAGAAAATACAGGAGAGAAAGATGAAATATGAGACAAAGTGAATAGATACAGAAAGACTTAACAATTTGTGGTCCCAGCACCCCATGCAAGACTGGCTTTCCATGAGCTGGCTATACCTGTGTATCTTCTTCCTTCAAGGACAGGCTTGAGGGGTATCTCATACCCAGACTAACTTTGGCAGCAATTCTCAGTCCAGCTCTCCTCTCCCAGTGGGCAGAGCTCAGCAGGTCCTGGTGTAAATAATGTCCTTTGCAAGCTTAGCCCAGCTACGGTTCCCACCTGTTCAAAGGCCCCGTCCTGATCGAAAGTCCTCGATATAAATAGTTGTGTGGTATTCTCATCCCATAACTCCCACTCATTTTTGATTTTCCAAAACTGAGAGTTATATAGAAATTGTAATGCTTTTTTACCTTCTTGACTACTATGCTGTGCAGCCCATGTTGTGCACACTACTGGCCTAATTTCCTCCCTACTGATAAACCTCTGAATTTGGTTAGAAGGAAAGATGAGATGTCCAGGCTGACAAACCTATGCTTAAAAAGTTAAAGGGAAAAAAAAGCATCCAACAAAAAATATTGTAGGCTTAGCAAGCAGTAATTGGATTGCTTTCTGGCTTCATTTCAGCCTCAACTGCTTCCTCCCACTCCCACCTCTTAGCCAATAATTCATACAGCAACACAAAAAATACCTAAGAAGGTGGATTATACAAAATATCTCTGTATTTGGCTTCTGGTTGAAATACAGACATGGTTAGTGATTACAGGATCAATGAAGTCCGCTGAGTGACCTATATAAGATAAATCATTGTACTCCCACAGCATGAAGTTCTTCCTATAGGGAGAAGTGAAGGAAAAGCACCAAAAAGTGACTTAAATGTCACTTGTCAAACTTTTAATAAGCCCTAACGTGGGTGTGGTGAAGTGTTAGTTTTAACTTCTTCCAGAGTTAAATAAGTTTATGTCCTGTCTGCCAGTCTGGTATTGAAGGCATTTGAAAATGAGCCAATAATTCTTTCCTAGACTGGGGAGGGAGGTTGCTGATGTCTTCAGGAAGATCTTGCACTGAAATCCCAGACTAAAGGAACTGTTACCCTTGGTAAGTTGTATGCATGGTTTGTCTAACCCTTTCAAATATTGTAACTCAAAATGAAGACATTTCTTTTTCTATAGCTGCTCCTTGTTAAATTCTGCTTAAAATACTGGTGCCTGAGACATGATGTTTTATACTCCATCCATGATTTTTATTGCCATTGAGTGTTATAAATCCCAAAAAAACCCTATGTTCTCTCTAACCAATAGAATAGCAGTCAAATTTCTGGGAACAAAAGCCCTGCTTCAGGTCTGAAGTATTTTGCCTCTGTAGCTAGTGAAGTAACATGCATGTGCTTGAAAGTCTCTGTCATAGAGGATAAAAGATAACACCACCTGCTACAAGTAGTGCTGTGCTTGTAGCCCCGATGAGCAGTGATTCCTCTACAGTTGTACTTACTGCTGAAGATTTTGTAAATAAACAGCTTGGTCTTAAAAGTTCACTACAGTTTCCGTTTCAAATCTAAGGATGTAAAACTGAAGAATTAGTTCCTGTCATCAGCTTTTGATTTACTGCCTTTCTGTTTCATCATGTTTCCCTATTTCTTATGTCACACAGCAAGAGGACCAAACCATCCCAGTCTAGTGTATTTGTGAGCTTCTGTGCTCTTAAAAGAAAGGTGTAGTAGTTTGGCCGTGATTGGCCAATGTGTATTACTGACATTTGATAAAACCAATGAAAGCGTGGGTACGCCTTTTACGATACACCTTTTTTAAATGCAAACCCGGGAATCATCGCTCTCTTGGTTTCCGGCAGAGGCTCAGGTAAGAGCTCCTGCCGAACATTCTCTGCTCCCCCTTTCCCCACGTGGCCGTCGGGCCTGGGGGGGAGGGGGAAGCAAGTCAGGCTGACCGGGAAAAAGGAAAAAAAAGACCGCAGAGCCAAACTGTGAGCTTCGTTGCTGATATCTGGCTGATGGAATTCAAGTTTTCTTCTCCTGAGCATGGTCGGTGAGAGAATTTTCCTCAGGGCTGTCTTGGAGCCAGGAAAGATCACGCAGATCGGGCGGGGATGGCTTTTCTGAG